>JAEQML010073213.1:0-15084 GCA_016904865.1 Pissodes strobi | reverse complement strand
AAAAAATGCATACCCTAAATTGTTTAAATATGTGGTTAATGTGAAACCTGGTGCCTGGAACATTTCTGAAATAATTGATATTGATTTGTACTGCAATTATTGAAATAAAAAAATGTCAGAAAACTACACTGTGTGCCAAATTTTTATTTGGAACAGAATTTGGCTCTAAATATATTAAATATTTTGATGCTGTGCAAGCAGATGGGGACTGAAATATGCAAGTGGCTACATCATAACATTGACGAGGGCTTCTTAAATATTTGTGCATGTCGATATAGGATATGTTTACACATCAGTGTCTCGAGTACTAGTAGAAAAAACATATATCCAAAGCCCAATTTGGTTCCAAATAAATTAGGCCCACAGTGTATACATAATTGCAATAAATGCCACTAAAATAGATACCTACATCTAATAATCCTTTCCCTGTTCTGGGTCCTAAATTAGTAATTCTCCATGCATGGTACCAGTTCTGAACTGTTGAATAGGTAGGATTTTTACTACCATTAGCCAGGAGCAATTCCTTATCTGGTTCAAATTCATATAAGTTCTCATGATATTTCTTTGCTTCTGAAATTGTCATGTTGTCATTGAAATATTCAAAAAATAAGTCTCGAGTTTCTGATGATGCTTGCAAAAAACGAATGGTTTCTGCACTTTCAAGTGTATGACTATGGAGTGTATCTATGGTAATTGCCGCTTATAGCCCATTTAAACCCTAAAATAACATATATAATAGGTATACTTTACAAAGCATGTGGATTTGTAATATCTACAGGGTAACCATAGAGCTATTTAAAGAATTTTCTGTTAAAATATCCTAATCAGTTTGTTGATGTTATTTATTGATTTACCTATGAATATTTATTATTGATTTGGGTTCTTTTCAATATAAAAAGCTTACTTGTATTTAAATTGGGTAATTGCCCCTTGATAAATAAATGAATTACCTACCTTCATAAACGGATCCCTCTTTCATGTATATACTGTATCCAATTTGACAACAATTACTATTGACGCATGGCACTTGGCATTTTTTGAAAGACCTTTTCTGTTTAGCTCTGGCGGAATTTTCATGAATGCACTGTGATAGCACACAAATTTTTTTCTAAAATATTTTAGAATTAGCAAGTCTGTTGACACAACATGATGAGAGATCTTAGTAAATTGACGTGGCCCACTAATCTCACTAGCCAAATACTGATTTTGAGATTATAGTGAGCATATAAAATACCTAACATTACTTACGAACAAACTTTTCTTGTCCCTACGGGACATGATGTCCTTGCATTCCATTGTGTCTTGCTATTTTTCCCAAAGGCTTTGACCCAAAGATTAATGTCTTCCATCGTCTTTAAATTGCTACGCACCAAAACTTTATTTTGTAGGCCTTCTTCAGTACATAGTACATTATTAAACTCACTTGGGAGGCAACTCTCGCCAATTACGTGCACAAACATTGTTATCATAAATAAATATTAAGGGGGAGATTGTTATTTATTAAAAATATTAATGAAAAACTTAGTTTGTTCTTTTGGCGCGTTAAAAGAAAATACCTAACAAACAACAAACAAAACAGAATAAAATACGAGGTTAAGTTTCAGCTGTCAGCTGTTATTTTGTAGGCGGATCGTTTTTAGATGAATCGACCAATAGGATAGGCCGATTTTTACATAGTGCACTGTTTGTGTAAAGGATCTTAAAACGCTGGTTGCTATACATAGGCGCATATGTACGGCAGACAAATCCACCACAAACATTTGAAGCGTTATTTGATGACAGAAAGAAGAAGAGAGTGTGGTCAAGGCAGCTGTTTGTTGGAATGACTCTTCACCTTCCACAAGCAAGGCTTTGATTTGTATAGAGCAATGAAACTTTTCCAAAATTCTTTGTCAGCGAACGTCATATTGCATCTAGCACGCACAGACAAGTTCGCAGTGTTGCCAGATCAGTTTTATAGTTAGGTAGAGATTGATGTAAAAAAATAGTAGATTGATTAAAAAAAAAATAGTAGATTACAAATTCACTGTCTAGGTTTTAAATAAAACTAAAAACGATCCTATTTAATATTATTCCGTCGGTTTTGAGTAAACACGCAGACTCACAAGTCGTAAGTAAAATGCCAATGACGTTTAAATGATTCAAAGGACGAGCCGGTGAGTCCCTTATATGTATATACAGAACTTGTGGTGGTGGTGCCGATTTTAAAAAGTGCACAAAAATAGCAACGTAATCGCACTGCACACAAATAATTAAGATGATATGTTAGAATTTTAAGATTTCTGCTTAATTTTTTAATTTTTTCTTGTAGTTTTAGGATATTTAATCAAGTATTCTGTTTTTCTCTAAATAATAGTAGAATTTACCTTTAAGAAAGTAGAATAGTACTCAAAGGTCAAAAATAGTAGATCTACTATAAACATAGTAGACCTGGTAACACTGCAAGTTCGTCACGACTACTGTAATGCAGATTTGCTCGGCTCCCGTCTATGATCGTCGTCTTCAACGACGGGCGGCGAGCAGAACATATCTCACGAGCACGCGGGTACACTACCGATCTCCATATATGGATAAGCACAAAGCGATCCAAATCATACTGATTCATGCGCCTTCAGATGTAAACAAAAGAAGGTAATTCTGAGACTGCGCAGTTTCAATTAGCAGGTTATCGATCGATTCCACGTGCTTCATCACCGCATGGCCGCGAATAAGCGACAGGTCCGGATTTTAAGAATTTGGAAAAATATTTTTGCCGTTGTATATATTACCAAAAATTTAAAAGCAAGTTGATAGATGATATATTTAACACAAAAATTGCAAGCCATTGGTTTTTAAAAGAAATAGAATAGACCATCCGATAAAATATACAACTTTTGCTATTTTTTTCGAATCTTGCGTTGTTTTGGAGACAAAAAAAAATAAAAACTATTTCTTTCCTCGTTCCTGGGCGACACAAAAACCAATTAAAAAATGTTAAAATATGACAGTAAGTATATAATTATGTTTAAGGAATAAACCATCGATAGGTATGCAAAAAAAATACTACCAAATATTTTGGTACCTACCTAATTTTTACATTCTTTATTTGTGGCATGTATTTTTTTTGTTAAAAATATTAACTAGTTTGCATAAAATGATTTTATGACCAAGAAAATTTGAATGATTTATACTGTAAAATCTGGTGTAACACAGGCGCAGCACTAAAACTTGTAAATTTTCAAAAATATATATTTTTTTAAATCATCCCTTTGATTCAAAAATATTAAAAAATGAAAGCGCCTTCTAATAAAACCCTTTTTATATGCGTTTGCCTTAAATTTTACTTTCTCTTTAAGTTAGTCTTGAATAGGTACTACTTTTAAAAGAGATTGGTAATGTTAAAGTATTTTGCATTCACACATTACATACCACAATCTGTAGGCAAGAAATACACCTTTTTTTTTAGTTTTTTAAAATATGAATTTTTGTTGCATTGAATCTAAAATAACTTTGGGGCAAAGAAAGGTTTATTAAAACAAAACATCATGATATAAACGTTTTATTTACATTAACTTACATTAGGTAGTAGTAGTAGTCTATTTGGAAAAAGCCAATAATACAAAATATGTAGGTAGTATATACCAAGATACAAAATTCTTAAGACTATACACATGTCTAAATCATTGATTTGTATAGGAGTGGATAAGCAATAGCCGCCTGTCGCACTATTCAAAAGTGGCAACCTATGGGCGAAAAAAAAGGTTTCTGCGCATGACAAAATCGACGTAAAATAGAAAAACGTAAACAAAGAAGATACCGTTTTGTCATGCGCGCTAAAACACTTGCCGTCTCAGCAGGCGTCGGTCAGGATCATTGATTTGTATAAGAGTGGATAAGCAATAAATAGACCAAACATGGCAAATTTACGACCGCGAAATGTAAACAAAGAGATTTCTATTTGGACTTGCGCATTAGAAAATTAGTAAGAGCTAATTGTTGCACCGTGAAGGTAAATAGGCAGGCCCGGACTTCGAAAGTGATTATTTCACCAAATATTCGGTAGAGGAGTCTTGCCGATTGTGAAATGGGCCCCAGTTAGCATAGTGAAACAAACAATAGGGTATAAATAAGTAATACTTATAATAATTAGACTTACTTGAAATAGGAAATCTCGGGTATTTTGCCTCGAATCGAACTCGAATTATTAACTCAAAACGCCGCGCCGTCAAAACGAAAACACGTCAAAGACAAAAGCCAAGTTCGATCCTGACCGACGCCTGCTGAGACGGCAAGTGTTTTAGTGCGCATGACAAAGCGGTATCTTCTTTGTTTATGTTTTTCCATTTTGCGTCGATTTTGTCATGCGCAGAAACCCGTTTTTTCGCCCATAGGTTGCCACTTTTGAATAGTGCGACAGGCGGCTATTGCTTATCCACTCCTATACAAATCAATGGTCAGGATCGAACTTGGCTTTTGTCTTTGACGTGTTTTCGTTTTGACGGCGCGGCGTTTTGAGTTAATAATTCGAGTTTTTACTTTTTTTTACTTTCTTTGGACCTAGTGTCTGTAGTTGCTTAATTAGTTTTAGTTTAGTGGTTCACGTTTGTGGTTTGTACGTAACCTATTTTGATTTTCGTTTACATTGAACAATACGCAGATAAACAATCAGCGATGCTACCAAAATAGAATCCTGAAAGTGTATGGTTGTGTTTTGTAGTAGTAGAGGCAAAAAACCCGGGATTTCCTATTTCAAGTAAGTCTATTTATTATAAGTATTACTTATTTATACCTTATTGTTTGTTTCACTACGGTAACTGGGGCCTATTTTACACTCGGCAAGACTCCTCTACCGAATATTTGGTGAAATAATCACTTTCGAAGTCCGGGCCTGCCTATTTACCTTCACGGTGCAACAGCTAGCTCCTACTAATTTTCTAATGCGCAAGTCCAAATAGATATATCTTTGTTTACATTTCGCGGTCGTAAATTCGCCATGTTTGGTCTATTTATTGCTTATCCACTCCTATACAAATCAATGGTCTAAATGCTCATGAAAACCTTAAAACATTTGAGAGTAATTAGGAAGATTCCTGAGAAATTAAACTGATTATTTTTTATTACAACAGTGGAAAAAAATCGATAAGTATTTTTTTATTTCCACTAAATATGAATATTACGAGAGCTATGCCAGTTTTTCGTTTTGTATATATAGATATACTATGCATGGTGGGACGTAATAATTCATGTGTATTGTGACGTCATAAGCACATTTCGAGGCTTATCTGCCTCATTTTTCGCCTTATGAAAAAAAGAAAAAACACGTGTCCACTTAGTTTTCATGGGCTATCGAAAAATTGATGAAACTTCCTCATTGTTCCGTATACCTGTTTCTGCTATTTTAATAGATTTTTTTAAAAATATTTTACAGACTGTTCTATAGGTTCAACCTAGAAATAATCCGTGGGGGAAGCTTTAACATTTTTTTCCAATTTTTTACTCCCTTCTTTTATTTTTTCTTTACCTTTGCAGATAGAAAAGACATACAAATTGTACTTTACGTCACTCACTACACTTTGCTGTCCTAAATTTTTAAAAGAAGGGGGTAAATATTGGAAAAAAAATTAAAGCTCCCCCCACGGATCATTTCTATATTATTGAACCCATATATACAGGGTGCTACAAATTTGTTTCTTTGTATGGGTATCTCGAAAACCGTAAGAGATACGAGGTCGGTTAAATTGGGGCAAAGTTGCGCGACTTAAGGGTGATTGACATGCCATCGAGAAATTTAGAAAATTCCACCTACTTCCGGAGATATCCGTAAAAAAACGAAAATCATCTATTTTATTTTTATTTTTTCCTGCCTTTGTTTGGAGAGATAAAGTAAAATAAATGTCACATTCTTATTGCCACTTTTTCTTCTCCACAAGCTGGCGGTATCAAATGTTAAATCCGACGTTTCGCTTTCGGGCCCTCTTCATCAACTTCATTTTTTTAAATACTGACCTGGAATTTTTATCTACTTTTTAAAAAGCCTTTGGTCTTCCAAAACCAACGATGTATCGCACTTGTCAATAAATCAACAAATCTAGATTTTTTCCATAAGAGATAATCTGTTAGACAGAGATGGGGCGATCTTTTCTGACCCGATTTCACTTATGACAATATTTGTTACCACTATCGGACAAGTATGATACATCGTTGATTTTGGGAGACCAAAGACTTCTCAAAAATGAGATAAAAAATCCAGGTCCGTATTTAAAAAATTTAAGTTGATGAAGGGGGCCCGAGAGCGAAACGTCAGATTTAAAATTTGATGCCGCCAGCTTGTAGAGGAGAAAAAGTGGCAATAAGAATGTGACATTTATTTTACTTTATCTCTTCAAACAAAGGCATGAAAAAATAAAAATAAAATAGATAATTTTCGGTTTTTTACGGATATCTCCGGAAGTAGGTAGAATTTTCTAAATTTCTCAATGGCATGTCAATCACCCTTAAGTCGCGCAACTTTGCCCCAATTTAACCGACCTCGTATCTCTTACGGTTTTCGAGATACCCATACAAAGAAACGAATTTGTAGCATCCTGTATAGTATGTAAAACAATTTTTAAAAATCTTTTAAAATAGCAGAAACAAGTATGGGGAACAATTATCCATTTAAGGATCTAAAAAAAATGTTTAGAGCATCAAAGCTCATCAACAAAGTAAATTAAAATCCATCCTACCTATAAGAAGACTCTTTTAATATAAAATGATAAAACTGAATAAACTCACTGCTATTTATGCATCGTGACAGTAAATAAACCCTTTTTAAGATATTATACCCATATTTTGTATGTAATGCTGCAGTTATCCTTAAAAGAAAATGATATTTACTTAAAATAAGAAATCCCTGGTATTCTACCCTTATTTTGGCAACACCAAATCAAACACCGTTGAGTATTTTCTTTGACCTTGGCAGTTGACGCCATTGTCTTTTAAGGTCTTTTGTCTTTAAATCATATTCCTAACGTCTACACCAACTTATACACTAACAAAATACACTAATAACGAACTATTATAATAATAAACTAAATTAGATGTCCAGGAGTAAATTAGTTATTTTCAACGAAAACGATAATATAAACCACTCAGACGCACGTACGTACTTCAATAAGTGAACGAAACGAAACGCCGAAACCCATTACGGTAAACACAGAAAAAAGAATTATTTCAAGCGCAAGCAACAAGCAAGGTCAGAGAAATTTGATAATATTTTTGATTACCGAACTGTAAAAGCTTTATGAGCTGATTTCGTTCTGTCGCTTCTCGGTGTTTGTGCGCATGAGTAAAATTATCCTATTTTCAGTTCTGTCCGACGCAGAACCCGTTTTTTTTTCCCCATGATTGGTACGATTTTTCGACGCATGCAGACGGTTTGTGCTTATCCATATATGGAGATCGGTGGGGTACACATATGCGAATTCGTCCGCCGGACAAATCCGCCGTACAAAATCGCATGTGAATAGGCCGCTTAATGCGCCAAAAACTATCCTTGCGAAAACCCATCGGAATGACGCCGTCGAGCTCTGCCTGTTATTAATGCGAACTGCGAGGCGAAGAAATGAAAATTGTACGTATTTGAGCCGCAGCGCCTTCTATCGGCCGCGCATTATTTGCGTCACGCTCCAGCCCGTAAATGTAAATATGCGAATCTTTTCGCTTCAACGATACTAATTGGCTATGTTCAACGGGTCTTAGCGATTGTTAGCGCATTCAATCGGTATTGAACTACCCCTCAGCAGAAAAAGCGAACGCTAGCGTATTTAGCGCTAAATAAAAGCGCTTTTTTAGTCAGCGGGCTGCGCTAGCACCAAAATGGCGAATAATAAACTAACCTTTCATTTTAAATTTTAATTATTAAATTGTTTGTTTATGCAGATTTATGTTAAAGGCATGTAAAAAATGAATAATAATGACGCGCTTATAGCATCTAACTGGACTGTGGTCACCTATGCAAGTGGGAACCACGGTCAATTAAGTGACCGTGAGTGGGTACGTTGTTTGTAATAACAACAACATAATTCTCGAACATAAACGTAAGCGATTTTTGCAAAAATTACTATTAGGAATTCGAAAAGCGGTAAAATTTTACAAGATTGGAAAAATGTCTTGTTGCCTAGCTGACAAACGTATAGTTATAGAAACTATTTTTTAAAAACCAGAACAAAAAATAAACAAAGAGGTTATAGTAGTAGTACAACTCTCTGTTGGCCTTTTTCTTTCGAAAATTCAGCCAGAAAAGACCTCTATCCGGCTTAGTAAGAGCTGGGGCGACCCATCCCAGATTAGTTACACCTGATGGATAGAGATACTATTTTTAGGGCACCCAGTATGTCGAGTATGTACCCATGGGGCCCCGACTTGTACATGCACGGCTTGTTTTAAGGTTCGAACACCCCCGGCTGGACGTTCACAAACATAAAAATCTCTAACATGCACGGGGCTCAAACCCCCGGCTGGACGTCCGTATCTTATTCGGGGAGAAAATTACCCGGTCCCTGAACGTTCACCATGAATTCCCAAAACTAACATATATGTATATGCAGCTGGAACAAAATGGCCGATACCCGACACGTGCACTCTCGACCGAAGACGAAACGGAAGTCCAAACAAATAGGTTATAGTAGTAGTAGTACAACTCTCTGTTGGCCTTTTTCTTTCGAAAATTCAGCCAGAAATGACCCCTATCCAGGCTTAGCAAGAGGTAGAGCGACCCTTCTACATTGGTTACACCTTGGTAGATAGAGATACTATTTTTGGGGCTACCAGTATGTCGAGTATGTACTCCTGGGGCCCCGACTTGTACATGCACGGCTTGTTTTAAGGTTCGAACACCACCGGCTGGACATTCACACACATTTAAATCTTGTACATGCACGGGGCTCTAACCCCCGGCTGGACGTCCGAATCTTATTCGGGGAATCTACACAATCCTTGAAAGCCCCATGTGCCCCCAAACTACCATATATGTATATGAAGCTGGAACAAAATTGCCGATACCCGACACGTGCACACTCGACCGAAGACGATTCGGAAGTCCAAATAGGTTATGTTATGAAGAACGTCTTTTGATTTTGACAGTAGACTTTTCCGCAAAGGAGAGTGTCGTGTCGATCAACGAGTTGAGTTGAGTTGAGTTGTAACACCCTTCAAAGAAGGGTGCGGTTGGCACTCCTACGAGGCAATTTGCCAGAACAGCCCTTCGTCCGGCGCTTAGGCAGAGACAGAGCTACCCTTCCGCTTACGGTACACGTTATTCCGGTTTGAAGGGCCTTATATTTGGGGGCGACCACGACGTTGTCGGGCTCTGGACCCTGTCACGACCACCGACTTTTACACACGGCACAGAGAAATCCCACACTGGGTATTTCTTCTGGCTAAAGACATACACATATACGGTGAAAGGCACCGACGACGCTGGCTAGGACTCCCGGTTCTTCCTCGGGGAGAAAAACGGTCACTAATCGTTCGCCACGTGTCGCCCAACGGCCTGTGCCATTGACGAAAAAGAGCCGACCTCGAACGCGTTCTTACTCTACAGAAGACGAAACGGAAGTGTGATCAACGAGACTGTTAGCGCTTAGAAGCGATAGCGTAATATGCTAAGTGCCGATGAACATAGCCTGACCGTGGCTTAGATTAGGTAAGAGTAAGGATACCGCGCATGACATTAAGCCAATGTACTAAAATTGAAGCCTTTTCAGAGCGGCGGCCATTATTTATGTGGCAAACACATCTATTGTTGTGGCGGTGCTATTTTGCAGTTATTTTGTGAGTTTTTGAACAAAGAGAGATAAAAACTAAGATTCTTAATGGTAAATTGTTCGGCATATGGTTGCTAGAGTCGAAGTGAGAAAAAGGAGCCTGGCATTTCTTTTCACAGGTAATTATTGTCTGCTGACCTTCTAGTTTATTTGCATATTTCTTGTTTTAATAATAATGCATAATGTACACATTGTGTTACCTCTGAGTATATCATGGTAGGGATGTTTATTTAATTATCGAGAGTAATTTGATACCCGATCTTGGATCAAATAATAAATAAAGGCATAAAGCCATAAATCTTCTTCAAGGAGAGTCATTCAACAGAGGCGTAGGTAATATATTTTCATACTCTACCTATAAAATGGCTATATTATTTTACGACTGAAAATTACTTTAATTTATTAATTATTATTTATTACTTATAATTTCAATTAATTTATTGAAGTTATCCAGTAATTTATGGGGCAGCTGGTAACAGGCTTTTTCCCATGTTATCTTTCCTATTCTTTCCTTGTCTAAGCGTCGTGGTCTAGAGGTTTAGGGCCATTCTATACGGGTAGTTAAAACGCGGCTGTTTTGCCGCTAGCAACCGCACCAAATTTCTCAAAACTACACGTGACTGTCGAAACGCGACTGTTAAACAGCGATCAAACCGCTGGACTCATTCTACATGAGCAGTTGAAACGCGGCTCTTTTGCAGCTGTGAAGGTCGCTCCTGCGTAGATACGGCACAACCGCTTATATTTTCGCTTCGTCTAGTTTAGTAGTTTGATTTGCGTTTATAACGCTAGCGGCCGCAACGCCTCCAGAGGCGTTGCAACGGCCACTGGCTGTTTCAACACCGACTGAGAAAGCAGCAAAAACGCTCATGTAGATAGCGTCATTTAAAAGCATAAGTTTTTTTTAAATAGGCCGTTCCTAGCGGCAAAACAGCCGTGTTTTAACTGCCCGTATAGAATGGCCTTAAGATGGTTAGGTCTCAATTCGGCGACTACACTATGCCATAGACAACACAGTTTTAGCTAAGATAGACTAATTTTGTATTTTGACGGATTTTTGTTGATAAACAGTACAAGGTTTGAAAATTGAAATGCCCGAAAATCAAGGATTAATAACTATTTTTGAGAGAAATAGTGAGTAAATTGTCATATAGTTGTCAGTTTACTGCTAGTTTTATTCATTACATTATATGATATCCTATTAAAATATGGAAGTAAATTATTACATACAGGGGAGAATCAAGGAAGAACAAAATCAATAACTGTTGCATGTTTTATGTATCGGTGCGTTAAGTGGTACTTTAAAAAAAAAACAGAAGCAATTGTGTCAAATCAAAAAACTCCTCAAAAGTAAATATTAATTATTTCACATTACATTATCTTTTATTTAAACAATCTTTAAATTATATCTAAGTAACTATGTATTCTTTTAATTTATAGCCATCTTAGATTTAGACATCAGGCTTTCTTGTTTAGAAGGTGGTTGGTTGGGGCTGTGGGGCTTTTTAAGATCTTGTACAGTCATACGCCCTTTGACAATCCCTTGTCAAACCATACGTCACTCTGCTATTTTAGCCGCTTCTGATTGGTGGATTAACGTCACTTTCAGTTTATCTACGGTCCAGTCAAGAACGATAAACAGTTTATTATTCTTGGATAATTCCGATATTTCGGCCATATTACGCATCCACAGTTTCGCATCGAAAATTTAACCCTATCTATAGACGCTTGTTCGAACCCGGGCGCGATAATTAATTCGTAGTGCACTTGTGAACGCATGCGATTTAAAGACCTGCAATTGGCAAGTATATGGCCCTCCCGGGGCTCAAGAAAAGGAAACTAACCAAGTGCTAACCCAAGCCATACCCAAGAAAAACCAAAAAAACAAGAAGAAAACTGTTTACCTAAAAAAAAAACAAAACCGACGGTAGTTGAACCCGGGTCGCCGAAGTAAAGTCCAACCATGCAGACCCCTAGATCATTTGCTGACACACACCTGGTTGCATCGCGAAGACATGCGTCACCTCACCTAGCTAACCAATCACGCGCCTTTCATTCACAAGTGCACTTTGAACTGAAACCTCGCAACACGGGCCGCCGCCGCCGCCGGCGAGATTTATGTTAATAATGCACTTGTGAATAGGAGGCGCGTGATTGGCTAGCTACGTAAGGTGACGCATGTCTTCGCGATGCAAACCGCGTACATTCACAAGTGCACTAGCAACTGAAATATCGCGGGCCGCCGTATTAAAAATATAGCATTTAACATTTAACCACTAAGCTAAGAGATCCACTAAAAGCAATAAGCAATATTGTGAACCATAAAGACATCTATTCGTCAGAAATATGTTTATGATGTCCGCGCAAGCACAGGACTCGTCAGGCGGTAGGACTTGCTAGGAAGAATAAAAAAACCCTTGTCTCTGATAAAATAACTTACGTCTAGGGACTATCCCATAACTCTCAGCAACAGTAACGTGGGTTGCCAAAATTTACTTTTCGCATGGCCCTCCGCTCGCTACGGGGGCTCAAGAAAAGGATACTAACCAGGTGCTAACCCAAACTAACCCAAGACATACCCAAAATCAAGAAAAAAACTGTTTAGAAATATAACCTTAAAAAAAATAAAAAAAAAACGACGGGGTTTGAACTCGGGTTGCCGAAGAGAAGGCTAATCATGCAGACCTCTAGACCATCAGATACATACACTTATGTTCACGGGCTGACCCAAAACCCTGAGCGGAGTAATGTGGGTTGCCTAAATTCACTTTTCGCATAGCCCTCCGCTCGCTTCGCTCGCTACGGGGGCTCAAGAAACGGAAAGTGACCAGGTGCTAACCCAAACTAACCCAAGACATACCCAAAATCAGGAAAAAACGGTTTAGAAACATAACCTTGAAAAAAAAATAAAAAAAACCGACGGGGTTTGAACCCGCGTCGCCGAAGTGAAGGCTAACCATGCAGACCTCTAGATCATTAAGGGACATACAAACGTCTGATGGTATCGCGAAGCACATGAAAACAGTTTATTGGGTCAGCTCCTAGACCACCGTCTATAGATATTCTAATTCTATAGACGGTGCCTAGACATAATTCATACAAACGATTGGTTACATCGCGAAGTACATGAAAACAGTTGACTGCGCAAACCTGCTCCGAGTTATGGGATAGCCCCTAGACATAAATGATAAAATATATAATGCAATCCGCACAGCCCTTTGACAAGTTCCCTTGTCAAAGGCACAGGCCCGCCGCACGACACTAACGTCTAGGGAATGTCCCATAACTCTCAGCAGCAGTAATGTTGGTTGCCTAAATTCAATTTTTGCATGGCCCTCCGCCACGGCCACCTATAGGTGGCCGTGCCTCCACTCGCTACGGGGGCTCAAGAAAAGGAAACTAACCAGGTGCTAACCCAAGACATACCCAAAATCAAGAAAAAAAGTGTTTAGAAATATAACCTTAAATTTTTTTTTAAAAAACCGACGGGGTTTGAACTCGCGTTTCCGAATTGGTGGCTAGCAGGCTAACCATGCAGACCTCTAGACCATCACATACATACACTTATGTCTACGGGCTGACCCATAACTCTGAGCGTAGTAAGTAATGTGGGTTGCCTAAATTCACTTTTCGCAATTGGCTACATCGCTTCGCGAAGCACATGTAAACAGTTGACTGCGCAGATCTGCTCCGAGTTATGGGATAGCCCCTAGACAGAGATTAATCCGCTAATCCGCACGTCCGCAGTCCTGATCCTGACATCCTCAGTCCTCAGTATTTTTATTTTAGCTGTGGTCGTGGGACGAGTGAGGGACTAGTTTATGAGTCGTTCGCGTTTGTGTAATGTGTGTTTGTTGACCAAATTAAATATCCAATATTGTTGAAAATTCCTTCTGATATATATTACAGCATTGGATTTAAGATACTCGCGCATAGGATGCCATAGACAACACAGTTTTAGACAGACTAATTTTGTGTTTTGACGGATTTTTGTTGATAAACAGTACAAGGTTTGAAAATTGAAATTTCCGAAAATCAAGGATTAATAATTATTTTTGAGAGAAATAGTGAGTAAATTGTCATATAGTTGTCAGTTTACTGCTAGTTTTATTCATTACATTATATTATATCCTATTAAAATATGGAAGTAAATTATTACATACAGGGGAGAATCAAGGAATAACAAAATCAATAAATGTTGCATGTTTTATGTATCGGTGCGTTAAGTGGTAGTTCTCGTGGTGGGAAGGCTCGTGGGAAGGATTATGTCATCCCCAAAAATATAATTTACTTTGCATATAGTTTTACATTTGATGCATAGTTATTTTATTAATGCATATACTTCCTACGCATCTTTCATTATTGGTAGTACTAATACCTAAAGTAATGATTCCAAATTTCCTGTGACAAAAACTACAACTTATCCTACCTTTCCTATTTTTCTGTTACAGGTAAATATTATTTTTTTAAATATATTGAAATTGGCCATTTAGATACCTATATAATTTTTTATAACATCCACCAGCTGCCCCTCTAATGGTAGAATTTTCTAACTAATTTTAATTGTATTTAGCATCAAATAACATTCTGACAAGATTTTATTTAAGTATCAAAATAAAGAGCAAAATACAAAACAACAAATTTGGAATCTCTTACTAGGTAGGTACTTATAGTTTTTAAACATAAATTTGGGTCTCATGTGAGGTTCTTTTTGTTTAACTACAAAGATTTTAAGAACTTGTTGGAAATGTTGTGATTTTCATCAAAAAAATTAGTAAGTAGGTAAGTGCTTCTCTGCATGAACTGGTACATTCAGATTTTTATCTTCTAGTCAGGATTTGTAAGTTTTATTCGAGGTTTTATTCTGGGATTTTGCTGTATCTAATAAAAGTAGTTTAAAGGGAATTTTTCAATCAACGGTAATGATTAAATCTTTGATAAATAGCCTAGTGAATAACCTTGATCAACAGTGGTGGTGGTGGCATCTTCTTTTCCTATTATTTTATTGGTATGGATGCATTTTCTTAATAAGCAGAGAGATCATGCTTATAAAATATTTAACAGATGCTAAAATGTAAATAATAATAAGCCTTTCTTTCCAACAGGCATATTGCCCAATAACAGGAAATTGATAAATAAACAGTACACTCATGTTATGCATGAAAAAAAAATAAAATTATAAAATTATTAAATTAAATAATAATACCTAATAGGTCTTGTAATAGGTACTTAATAATAATAAAAAACAAATTAAAATAAATCTTGTTTGTGATATTAATTCCAATTCTGATAATACCGA
>MU195640.1:0-11852 GCA_016904865.1 Pissodes strobi | reverse complement strand
GCTACCCATCCTCAGGGTTTTCCTGAGAACTTGCTTCGAATGTTTGACATGCAGTCCCTTAAAACTAGAACAGGCTACTCTTCCCAAGAATTCCTATTTAACTTACTTAATAATCTTATTGAATGCCCTGATCTCCTAAATAAAATTAACTTTCTTGTTCCTCGCATGGGCTCCCGTCAGAATTTAACTTAGAGCAAGTCTTTTCACCCATTTATACAATGTGCAAAACACAATGCTTGCGGCAAGAATTTTGATATATTCAATAGTTCTATCGCTGTGATACGGACTCTCTTCAAAGAACATGATCCTGACCGTGTATCATGACTCTCCTTATCCTGAGCTACCTACTGCTAATACCTCCCTATTATTGATTTGATTTGTTTTATTCTTTTTTATTGTAAAATATTTTATAGTTCATGATGTTCTACTTGTGATTTTTGGATACTTTACTGTAGATTTCATAGTTTTAAGCTTAATTAGGTAATTTGATTATCTTTGTAATCCTGCTTTGTAATTGGGTCCGAACCTGTTAAGCAGTGTAACTAAATAAATAAATCAAAACAAGAGAAATTATCATGGAATTATATAAAGACTCACATCTGGGTGATGATCCGGTAACAGTCAGAGATTTGTTAAACCTTGAAGAAGATTTGCTTCCTGTATTGGTTATGCTTATAATAAGCATAGTGCAAGAATCGTGATGACTTGGCCGTAATACAATTCGATTACATGCAGAATGTACACTTACCAGTAGTTCCAGTTCAGCACTTGTTTTGTTTAACACAGCTAACAGTTAATATTTTTGATATACACTACTTAACACCGACAAAACATTCGTCTACATTTACCATGAAGATATCGCCAGTAAGGGACCAAGCAGCTTGGAAGTCTCTGGAAAAGAAATCTTAAGAGGTTATCACTTGCTTAAGGCATTGATTATCATATAATTATGGCATTGCTTATATTGTGATATTGGTAGATTTTGTTGCTGTAATTAGTATCATTTAAAGAAAATTATTGAATATGCTGATTAATGAATCAATTCAAAATTGAAATTCAAAAAGTAAACGAAAAGTAGTAAAGATCAAAATTGCACAAAATGTTAGTTAGTCCCATTCTCAATTAAACGATTCATATAATAATAATATAATAATAATAAACATTCTTTATTGCCAACAAAATCACAAGGGGTGACAAAGCAACGTCAGACAAGGTGATAGAAACTATCGTTAAGTATAAATTCCTACTTTCGAATTAGACAAATTACAATTATCATGCTGTTTGAACTTAAAAAAATGCAAATATAAGTTATGTTATGAAAAATAAATTTCAAGAGCCCTTTAACATTACAATCAGTAAACTGTAATATCTAATGATGATAATTGTCTATGAAATTAAAATTATTAAAGCTGATGTAGGATGTAGATTAAAATTATAAAGCTTATAAGGTTAAAAAAATATATCATATAAATATTATAAAACTTATAAAGATAAAGGTAAAATTGGACACCACAGATTAAAAAAGTTAACACTATACTACCAAAGTTTAAAACATATACTAAAAGTTAAAACAAATCTGGGTTAGGACATAAAATTAAAAGAATAAAAACATACATATATACATATGTGTTTCAGATACCATTATGTTAAGATCAGGATCAAGCTGTGCTGGTTTTAGCTATAACAACACTTATTCTATTAAGCAAAGTGGTGAAAGAAAAATTATTTTACATGTGCTGCCCAAACCAAAGGATATGGTGTCCCAAAGTGCAAGAAAGGAATGGATTAGCCGCTGTAGTAGACAGGATAAATTCAACCCTGACACTAGCAGGATTTGTTCAGATCATTTTGTGATTATTTTTTATTCTTGGCTAAAGTTTGCACCACATGGAATTTAGTTTTAATGATATATAGGAAGTTTTGTACTTTTGACTTTCTGTGAACAATTTTTTAAATTCAATGATTTTTGTATGGTGTAAAATTTTTGTACTACTATTTAATAGTAATAAATATAATAATGGTGTATTGCCCATTTTCGCATATTTATGCTTTAAACAGTATATATAAAATATAAAAGTTAATTACTTAAGAGTAAATATATAATATAGTTAAGGATGTTAAGAGGCTTTAGACAGTTTATAATATAAAAGTTAACTCAGGCTCAGGAGTAATAATGTATAATATAGTTAAGATGCTTTAGAGAGTATGTATAAAATACGATATAAGATAACTTATATAATTTATGTTGTATATTGAGGACGTAGAATTAACAATACAGTTAATATTGAAATTGTGGAACATATACTGTGCATATGAACATACAATACTGTTGGAGATGAGACTCAAATTCGTGCAGACCATAATAAGCGCCTTGCAGTAATATTTTTTTCACCACTCTTAAATGGATTTATACTAGTAGGTATATTTGATGTTTGTGGGAAGAAGGTTGTATATGGTAATAACGATGTAATAGGTACTTTTTAACAATTTAGTTGAAATGGTAAAGATAGGCCAAATAATGAGATCTTTACGGAGATCATAGGAATTATTTTCGTTAGTAAGCTCACAGTGCTGATCCAGTTTTCTTAAAACATGTTGTAAGGACCGAAATTCAAATAGTTTTAGAGCAGCCGGACTATGATGATGAAGCTGATAGCACTTTCAAAGCTGAAGACATAGAAACAGCTTTGGATGAAATAGAGAAAGAAGATGCTTCTTTTAATCCTATTGTGTATCATTTGCAGAATTTTATATAAGTAACAAGATGTGAGGGTTATTATATTGTTACTTTTAAAATACTGTTTACTTGAAGTTTTTAGTTGTAGCTTATATATTGATTATTCCACTCTCACCTCTCCAGAAGTGAATTGCGTAGCACATTTTAGAGTGAAAGTAACCAAAGCATACTTACTATTTGAAGCACTGTGGGTGATGTAACTTGTTGCAATAGATGCATAGAGTACTGAAGTTCTTTATCAATAGTGAGTCCAGGGATTTTGATCTCTGCTAGGTTACTCAGAGTGGTTTTAGTATTAAGGTGTATATATATTTGATGTATGTGTGTGATGTTCTGTTTCTTGAATAAAATATAATTTGTTGTATCAAGGTTGAGTTAATTTATTTGCATTATAGCAGTGTGCCAAGTCGCTGATTACTTTTCAGTTTTTAGATTTTCATAGTTCCAATCACCAATAACATGTTGTGCCATCTTCGTAGATTATGATCTTTTTCAGATACATCTTATGTAAGGTCATTCACAAACAAGTTGAACAACACTGGTCCTGAGATAGAACCCGAGTATAAAGGTCGATCTTTATACTCGGATAGAACCCTGTGTTACTCCTTTTATATTATATAATAGCTAACCCTAATAATATCATACAGTGTAGAGTGTAGACCATTAAACTAATAGTGTCAAAAATAGAATGTTTTAAGATTTGTACCAGCTTTTTCTAAATCGTCCAGGTATCCACAGAACAGGAAAGAAGCATGTATCTCATATGGATAAATTTACAGCTTTCTCACTACTTGTGTTTCACATCTGCGGTCTTAAAAAATATATATGTTTTAAGCTAGTTTTACACTTATCCAAGTTCATGTCAAACAACTTTGATCAAAGTTATTGTACAATTTATATGATGAAGACAAAATTTGACGGCACCGTTTTACCCGAGAATAACAACCGCAGAGAAGCGACAACATAAATCTCGCCCAAAAATTTGGAGAGGGAGGTAAACCGGCCAACTGTCATCTCCACGTGCTTGTCAGCTTAGTTTAGTCCGAGATTTATTTAGTACAGTCGTCAACGACAACATTTTTGCATGAACGCCAGTTTCCTTTGGTTTGTTTGTGTGTTACTTATTATTGAAGCAATTCAGAAAAAATGAAACGCTTATCAAAGTGAAACGCCCCTTTAATTAAGCATGTTCCAGTATTTAGAGGGCTGAAATTTTCGGGACATGTAGCCGGGGTAAAATGAGGATCCTGGACGAAAACTTGACCCTCTACCCCCCCTCCTATTCGGCCAGGAGAGAGACTAACTAGACTAGACTATCCCAAACTAACCAAATCTATTAAAATTGATTATAACGTATCCGAACCGCTTCAAATGACTAAAATGAGTTGAGAATAAGTGAAACTAACCGAAAGTTGAATAAACGACTATCCCAAACTAACCAAATCTATTAAAATTGATTATAACGTATCGGAACCGGTTCAAATGACTAAAATAAGTTGAGACTAAGTGAAACTAACCGAAAGTGAGTTGGACGACTAACCCAAACTAACCAAATCTATTAAAATTGATTATAACGTATCGGAAATGGTTCAAATGATTAAAAGAAGTTGAGACTAAGTGATACTAACTAAAAGTTGAATCGACGACTAGCCCAAACTAACCAAATCTATTAAAATTGATAATAACGTATCGGTACCGCTTCAAATAACTAAAGTAAGTTGAGAATAAGTGAAACTAACCGAAAGTTTATTGGACTACTAACCCAAACTAACCAAATCTATCAAAATTGATTATAACGTATCGAAACCGGTTCAAATGACTAAAATAAGTTGAGACTAAGTGAAACTAGCCGAGAGTTGATTGGACGACTAACCCAAATTAACCAAATCTATTAAAATTGATTATAACGTATCGGAACCGCTTTAAATGACTAAAATAAGTTGACAATAAGTGAAACTAATCGGAAGTTGAATCGACGTCTAACCCAAACTAACCAAATCTATTAAAGTTGATTATAACGTATCGGAACCGGTTCAAATGATTACAATAAGTTGATGCTAAGTGAAACTAACCGAAAGTTGACTCGACGACTAACCCAAGCTAACCAAATCTATTAAAATTGATTGTAACGTATCGGAATCGCTTCAAATAACTAAAATAAGTTGAGAATAAGTGAAACTAACCGAAAGTTGATTGGGTAACTAACCCAAACTAACCAAATCTATCAAAATTGATTGTAGAGAAAGGGCGCCAAATATGGAATAGGTCGGTAATATGGAATAGTTCAAAATTAGGAAAACTAGCAAGCGACCTCTATTGTTTACGCACCAAAAGTGTCAAGTTGTACCGCTTAGATATTTATTTCCAGCAGTCGATAAAAGTTTAGGTTATGAGGGTCACTAATATGGATTTTTTTAAACCACAAATATGGAATAGTATTCCATATTTGTAACCACAAATAGAGAAGAGTCTTCCATATTAGTGACCAATAACAATGGATACATTTTTTAATTGGATAGTATATTATGTAATATTTTTATGTTTTGTTTCAGTATGGAGTCAAAAAGAAAATGTTATGAAAAAAATGCTATGATACAAGCAATCCGTGCTGTCAAAGATCAACGTATGGGGTATTTACTAGCATCCAAAACATACAATGTTCCCAGAACAACCCTTTTCAGGCATTGCCAAAAAGATGAAGATCCAGAGATCGCTGCTGAAACACAACTAGGTCGACCAACGGTACTAACGAAAGAATTGGAAGAAGAACTTATAAGATATTTGCTTCATATGGAAAGTAAATATTTTGGATTAACCAGACACGACATTAGGAATATGGCATATCAACTTGCTGTCAGAAATAATCTGCCAAATCCCTTTGGTAAAGAAATAGCTGGAAAAGGGTGGCTTAGGCTATTCATGAAGCGTCACTCAAACAAACATCTTTTGCTAGAGCAAAGGGCTTTTCCAAAGACAACGTGCAGTCATTTTTTAAAATATTAACAGATGAATTTGAAAAACATAACTATTCAGCAGACCGCGTTTTTAACGTTGACGAGAGCGGTCTATCTATAGTTCCATCAAAGATACCACAAATTGTTGCACATAAAGGCAAGCGTCAAATTGGTAGCATTACTTCCGCTGAACGAGGGTCACTGATTACCACAGTATTTTGTATGAGCGCAGGAGGAAATTTTGTTCCACCCCTAGTTATATTCCCCAGAAAAAATTTAAGTCAGCAGCTTACAAAGGGCGCCCCTCCTGAGACGAAGTTTGAGTGTCATCCATCAGGATGGATACAAAATAACATTTTCACAAAATGGTTTGAGCATTTTATAGAGACAGTAAAGCCTACACCAGAATCTCCAGTTTTGCTCATACTGGATGGTCATTATTCACACACTCGCAATATTGATATCATCAACATGGCCAGAGATAATCATATTACCATTGTGTGTTTACCACCACACTCCACACATAAGCTACAGCCCCTCGACAAGTCTTTCATGGGACCATTCAAAGCGCATTACAGTGAAGAGATAAGAACGTGGGTGCGGCAAAATGCCCGTCCAGTATCTGCATATGACGTAATGGAAATCTTTGGCAAAGCTTATTTAAGAGTTCAGCGTGGTGAAATTGCTGTTAATGGTTTCCTAGCTACCGGAGTTTTTCCGATTAATCCAAACAATCTGACTTTATTGCCTCGGAAATTATCGAGGAAGAAAATAATGTTGTCCCTCTTCCAGCACCTCAACCACCTGATAATCCTATGCCACCAGTAGCATTGGTAACTCCTGAGACAGTTTCGCCTGTTCCGTTCATCCCCAAAAAAGCAGCAACCGAAGAAGGAAAGCGGGGAAATCTGTCGTGATAACTGCATCTCCTTACAAAGCTGAACTAGAATCATCCATAAGGCCTTCAGTACCAACTACATCTAAACTTCAAGTAAAAAGAAAAATTGACCAGGTCAAGACAACTTTGACTGATCTAGCGTCTCCCAGCACATCAGGGACCATCCTACAGACTCGAGCTAAGACCAGGACAAAAAAAAAGTATACCTACAGTTTAAACGAGCCAAGTAGCTCTTCTGAAGAAGATTTTGTGGCAGATGATGATTCAGATGATTCATTGTATACTGGGCAAAATGAAGATAAAACCCCGCAGGATGAAAAAAAATCCGGAGTGCCTGTTTTGTGATGGAAAGTTTTTAGAAAGCAAAAAGGTGAAAAACAGTGGATACAGTGTAAATCTTGTGACTCATGGTGTCATTCCGAATGTACTCCATATGTATCTGGCATCTATATTTGCGATTTCTGCCAATAGACTAAGTTTTTAGTAGTTTACATTCATTTTTATTTGTTTTGATTGTGTGTTCCATATTTGTGACCCTATTTTCAAAAAGAGGAATTTTTATTTTTTTATTAATATTACTATAACTTCTACAACGTTTTGATTTTTGCAATTCCAAGTTTAGCTTGTTTAAATATACATATTTGTTCATCATTTGTATTTTTATTTGTGTTGGAAAAATTAAAATATTTTGATAATTTTGCCGTTTTAAAAAAAGTATTCCATATTTGTCGCCCTTCCTCTAACGTATCGGAACCGGTTCAAATGACTAAAATAATTTGAAACTAGGTGAAATTAACCGAAAATTGAATCGACGACTAAATTTGCATAAACATAAATATTGACACATTGTTTTCACGTTTTAGTGACAACCATATTCTGTCTTTCACGCGACCTGGTATAAATAAAAATGAAAAGTATAGATTTTGTTGAAATTATAAATCGGAAGTCGATAGAGCAATGACAACTGTATAAAAAATGTCATATAAATTTGTCGGTATTGTTTATAGTTAGTTTTGATGTATTTCTGACAAGTAAGGTCAGAATAAATTAAATAATTTTACTTAAAATCAGACTATTGGCGCTTAAATGTACTAAATTAATTTTGTAGACTGCATCGCTGTATTATATTATTATTATTATATTTTATGCTTATTTTGTTACTAAATAATTGCAAATTTAGCAATTTTATTTTGAGAAAAAAGGTTAAAAGATCAAACCTTTTTGTTGCCTTATATTTCTTCATTATTTTTTTTAAGTTTAACTATCAACAATACCGATAAATTTATATGACATTTTTTATACAGTTGGCATTGCTCTATCAACTTCCGATTTATATTACGACAAAATCTACACTTATTTATACCAGGTCGCGTGAAAGACAGAATATGGTTATGTCACTAAAACGTGAAGACAATGTGTCAATATTTAAGTTAAAACGTGTCAACTTAATCCCCTATTAATATACGATTATATAGATTTCAGTAAATTGGACAGTTCAAGTTGCAATTCTGTCAGTTAAATAAATTCGTCAATATTTTCCTTAATATAACAGATATCGGAAAAAGTGTTTAACAAAAAGGTTATAGTTTTCCATGCTCTATTGTATGCAAATAAAATTTGACATCTGCCACTGTCAAATTTGACAGTTTTAGATGTCATATTATTTCAAATGAATATGATATATCAAAATATTACCTTAACATTTTGACACATTTAAATATCATATTTTGACATATTACTTGCAGAAAATGTAACAATGTTTATTTTATATATTATACGTTTATATGTCAGCGAGAGCTTTATTTTTTTTTTAATTTATTTATTATCATACTTTGACATATGTTAGTTTTGGCCGAAAATCATTTATGTCAAAATTAGTAGCAATATTCATTTATGTAATTATGGCGATCTCTTTAGGCTAATGCAGTATTATCTGCGAATCGTTTAGATAAATAAAAAAATGTTTGTCCAGTACCTATCTCTCTTATCAATTATATTATAGTATGATATATTCTACATGACATTAGTTAAATTTGACCATCATTTACATGTAAATTTTCAGACATGTTTGAAATAAACAGGTAATTACATGTTATTTTTAACATTGATAATATGTATATGATGAACGTTCATTATGGATATGAAAATAAACGCTCCTAAATAGGGTAGTATATTTTAGATAATAGTTGTTATTATATTGTTATTAATTTAATTGATTCAGTTTTTTATTATCTTTTAACAACTATTTGAGGATTTCTTTTATATGTATTTGTAAATATATCGGTAATAGTTCCAAAAACACTGGAATTTTTCTAAAAAATAATTTCTTTAACAGTCTGTATATGATTTTAAAAACTTTATTCTTATCTTAATAACATGTAAATGGGTCTCTCTAACCGGTTCCGATACGTTTTAATCAATTTTACAAGATTTGGTTAGTTTGGGTTAGTAGTCCAATCAACTTTTGGTTAGTTTCACTTATTCTCAACTTATTTTAGTCATTTGAACCGGTTCCGATACGTTATAATCAATTTTAATAGATTTGGTTAGTTTGGGTTAGTTGTTGATTCAACTTTCGGTTAGTTTCACTTAGTCTCAACTTATTTTAATCATTTGAACCGGTTCCTATACGTTATAATCAATTTTAATAGATTTGGTTAGTTTGGGTTAGTCGTCCAATCATCTTTCGGTTAGTTTCACTTAGTCTCAACTTATTTTAGTCATTTGATACGTTATAATCAATTTTAATAGATTTGGTTAGTTTGGGTTAGTCGTCGATTCAACTTTCAGTTAGTTTCACTTATTCTCAACCTATTTTAGTCATTTATAAAGCGGTTCCGATACGTTATAATCAATTTTAATAGATTTGATTAATTTGGGATAGTCGTCGATTTAACTTTCGGTTAATTTCACTTAGTCTCAACTTATTTTAATCATTTGAACCGGTTCCGATACGTTATAATCAATTTTAATAGATTTGGTTAGTTTGGGTTAGTATTCCAATCAACTTTCGGTTAGTTTCACTTATTCTCAAATTATTTGAATCATTTAAAGCGATTCCGATACGTTATAATCAATTTTAATAAATTTGGTTTGTTTGGGTTAGTCATCGATTCAACTTTCGGTTAGTTTCACTTAGTCTCAACTTATTTTAATCATTTAAACCGGTTCCGATACGTTATAATCAATTTTAATAGATTTGGTTAATTTGGGTTTGTCGTCGAATCATCTTTGGGTTAGTTTCACTTAGTCTCAACTTATTTTACTTATTTGAGCCGGTTCCGATACGCTATAAACAATTTTGATATATTTGGTTAGTTTGGGTTAGTCGTCCAATCAACGATACGAAAATGTCGTAACGCGAGACGAAAACATAAACCATGTCGTGATGCGACCTTGAAAACCAAAGAAGTATTCACTTCAAAATGGTTAGAACGCGACAAATCAGTAAACTCTGAGTTAAACTGTTAAATCCTAAAAGGTAACTACTATTCATAATATATTTCTCATAAAGTAAATATTAAACATGTAATTATTTACATGTTTTATCGGTGTATAGCATTTCTTTTCCCTTCATTACATTTGTCTCAGTGTATTAAACCGGTCATCTGTCACATATGACAAATTGAACTTGGCTCTCTAACTTCAAAGGTGCCGACGGCTTTTGTCGCTTCTCTGCGGTTATTATTCTCGGGTTTTACACTTGTGAATTTCGCTGGCGCCAATGATGTTTCTAAACTGTTACCAACTGGCAACTTACCACATTCTTAGATTATGCTAAATTGGATATTTTGACTTGATAAATTTGATTATTGTGTTATCATATAATAATGAAGAAACGTACAGCTTTAAACAGAAAAAAAGCTGCAGCTCTAGCTATAATTATTGCGGCTGGTTTTAATACGTATATGTTGGTACCCCCGAATTTGATCAAATATTTGATGAAAAATTGGACGTGTTCTAATTACATCAAAGAATTTTGACAAGGCGACCTTGAAGTTATTTGATATCAAAGTCCTGTATTACATTTGCGAAATTCATTCAAGGCCGCCTTGTCAAACTTATTTGACATGAACTTGGATAAGTGTAAAACTAGCTTTAGAAAGTACCTAACACAAAGACGAATTTCCCTTGTCAAAGACCTAACATATTATCGGTGTGTAAGTGATTGTTAATGAGTTGTCAGGTTTGAGGGTATTAAGAAAAACAACAAACAACAGCAAATTTCATTTACATTTTAGATATAACCTCAAATATTTATCCACATAAAATAATCAAAACAAATCACCACTTTTTTATTTTACGAATAGAGAGTTTTAGCGTGCATACCCGCTAAAATTTACGAATTTATTAACACTGCCAAAACCGGACATATTTAAATTAAAGCAATAGTTTAATAACAAGAATAACATAAAAATATATTTATTACAAATTACAAACTTAAAAAGATATATATTGCTCCCAACTTCCCTTTTGTTTTTTCCTTTGTTTACCCCTAGCTTTTACCTGGGTCCCCATTCCCAAGTTTGTCTCATTATAAATGTCTTGATAGCAGTGGCGTAGCTAGAAATGTGGGCGCCGGGGGGCAAGCCTATCCGCTGGCGCCTAAAACAAACCTATATTTTGTGTATATACGCAAATTAATCCAAAAATAATACATCATAATATTAAACGTATATTTTTGAAGTGAAACTTCTTAACGCCCGCCGGGAGTAAAATATGATGGTCGCGATCCCAACACACGGCGGGCGATCGCAACACACGGCGGGCTAGCTGGCAGGGAACTGAAAACGGTCACGGACGTTTATTGTGATATCTTTGTTAGTTTACAAGATATAAATACGGGATTTGCTCTATTACCTTGTCAAGACATAGGCGAAACTTTTATGAAGAACAGTTTTTTTTCATTTAGGTCTTTCCCTTTTGTTAATTGATTGAAACCTATATTAAAAAAAACTGCTTTTGAACCAAATCCGTTATGGTATGTATAAGGCTAGGGCGTTTAATTATTGTGATATATTTGTTTGTTTACAAGATAAAAATATGGGGTTTGCTCTATTACCTTGTCAAGACATAAGCAAAACTTTTATGAAGAATAGTTTTCTTCATTTAGGCCTTCCTTTTTGGTTAATTGAGTGATATATTTGAAAAAACACCTTTTTAACCAAATCTGTTAAGATATGTATAAGGCTAGGGCGTATAATTATTGTGATATTTTTGTTAGTTTACAAGATAAAAATATGGGGTTGCCTCTATTACCTTG
>JAEQML010073207.1:0-15086 GCA_016904865.1 Pissodes strobi | reverse complement strand
AAAAAAAGTTACATGTGAAAGTTATGTTTTTTATTTTTTTAAATGGTATATTATGTAATATTAAAAAAGTTACATATGAAAGTTATATTTTTTTAAATGGTATATTATGTAATATTTGTACTGTCCTTAAAAATACAAGCTATTTGATGTATCACATGTAAACTTCCGTTCAACTGTTTTTCGAATATTAATAATTATTAAAAATAGCCGTTTTGCCAACTTTAGGACGTTATAAAATGAAAACGGTTCAAGATAGAAAAGTAAGATTTTCACTTCCCTATCTTAACATTTAAAAGTGAATATTTTGATGTCTAATTTCCATACTATCGTTGAAGTTAAGGAATTTTGTGCCGATTTTAAATACTAATAAGTTCGATTTAAAAAAAATGTATGCTTGGTTCAGCACAGATTTTTGACGCACCCTGTATTACAAACATATTTTTAAAATGAAGTTTACCTTCCGCCATTGGTTATCGCCAAATTTTTTAACAAAAAATTATCGAGTCAAAAGTTAGCAGGAGGGGGACATTAAAGAACTGCACTATAAAATAGATTCTTTTTAAAGAAATTAGCTAGCGCCAGCGTAGTTTTCCCGAAAAAAAATTCACAGGTCTTTACAAAGATGCAACCGAAGGGGGCAGGGATGAATTAGAGTGGAAAAATCTGATTTGTGTTGCAATACGAATATTTTTTAAAAGCGTACTTTAAAAAAGCAAAAATACAAATACGAGTGTTTATAATTTAATGTTTAGAAAGCATTTTAGTATCGTTCCTAGTCAAAACCTATTCATCGTCGTTAAATCAACTTCCGGTTAATTTCATCAGTTAATTCAAATTTATTTTATTCATTTGAACCGGCTCCGATACGCTATAATCAAATTTAATGATTTGGGTTAGTTTTGGTTAGTCGTCAAAATTCGGTCCCTTTTAGTTAAATTTAACTTCCTTAATTTTGTGTAACCTATTCCGATACGTTTTAGCCCGTTTTTGCTACTTTTGATTTGTCATTCAATCAACTTTCGGTTAGTTTCAGTTACTTTTAATTCACTTTAGTCATTTAATCCGGTTTCGATACGTTATAACCAATTTTAATATTTTTGGTTTGCTTTGGTTAGTCGCCAAAATTCTGTTAATTTGGGTTAGTTAGTTAGTTTTAACTTAGTTTATTATTTTTAATCTGTTCCGCTACGTTTGAGCCCTTTTTGTGAATTTGGTTAGTTTGGGAATCAACTTTTTAATTTATTTTAGTCATTTGAACCGATTCCGAAGCCATGTGGCAAATGTTGCATGCACTTTGTCACGAGGGGCCCTATATTGGGACAACAGAAACATTTTCAATGGTAAAATTTACTGGCTTTTAATTATTAGAATCCTCGGAAAAATGAAAAAAATATGTATAACGTAATTTACAACTTTATTTCAGATAAGAAAATAAAAGTAATTAAAATAAAGAATTTTACTAGCCAAACTGATGTTGTACACTAACATATCTTATAACTATTGCTTATTGTTATAACCAATACCTACACCCACAATATGTGCTAAGACGACGAAAAAGTTGGCGCCAAATGTAGATGTTTCGTTATGTTTCCGTCTTAACTCGGCTGGCTCGACGGCTCGCGGCTCGAGACTACAAGGTTTACACTGTCCGTACCCGCTTGTAAAAAAACATGAATCTATTTTGTAAATAGTATATTTCCATTGCTCGGGTTTGCACACAATCGTTCACGATGACGAAATACTGCGTGCGACGCCCCCCTCTCTCTCTTACGACTCCAAACGCCATCTAGTGTATGTGGCGTTGACTCAAGCGATTGTATTCGCGCTATGTCTTCGTGTTGCAATCAAGTTATAGCATAAGCCGTCGTGGTCCAAGAATGATAAACCTTGTTTAAAGTTCTTGGTCGTGGTCTATAGATCTAGATGGTTGGGACTCAGTTCTGTGGCTATCGGCTGGCGATATTTCAGTTCGTAGTGCACTTGTGAATTCATGCGATTGAAAAACCTGTAATTGATGAGAGCTTTCATTTTGGCTGCCATCAAGGTAGGTGACGTTGACGCGCGATTGCATTCGCCTTTTAAGATCCTTTACACAAATAGAGCACAATGTAAAAATTGACCTCTCCTATTGGTAGATCCATCTCGTATTACAATATGTCTTCGTGATGTAAACAATTTGTGGCAGGAGCTCTCGAGGTTGGAAGGTTATTTAGACATATGGGTCTCACCTGGACGGCCATGGTTCAAACTCTGTTGCTTTATTTTTATTATTTCTATTAAGATTATGTTTCTAAACAGTTTTTTCCTTGATTTTGGGTATGTCTTGGGTGAGTTTGGGCTAGCACCTGGTTAGTGTCCTTTTCCAGAGCCCCCGTAGCGAGCGAAGCGAGCGGAGGGCCTTTCGGATCGACCAATAGGAGAGGTCAATTTTTATATAGTGCTCTATTTGTGTAAAATATCTTAAAAAGCATCGCATTCGATGTTTTCGTGATGCAATCAATTTGCAGTAAGAGCGTAGTGGTCCAGAGGTTTAGATGGTTAGGTCTCAATTGGACGACTATCGGCAGCGTCCCGGGGTCAAACCCAATTGCTTTTTTTTAATTTTTTTACGGTTGTTTCTAAACAGTTTTTTTTTTCTGGATTTAGGGTATGTCTTGGGTTAGCTTTGGTTAGCAAACAGTTTTTTTCTTGATTTTTGGGTGTGTCTTGGGTTACGTTTGGGCGTATTCAAACAACGGTTTGGGTCAGCCCCTGGTTAGTTTCATTTACTTGAGCCTCCCTAGCGAGCGGAGGGTCATGCGAAAAGTGAGATATTACTTATTGTAATACTTGCCCTTACTTTGGATGCACTTTTACGAAATATACAGCAGCTTGCATATGTTTCCGTAAATACATTCGCAAAGAATCCCCCTTCTTTGTAGGTTTGTAACATTCGATCTTGATGGCAGCCAAAATCAAAGCTCTCGCGAGACACTCGTTGTAAATGGCAAGTATATGGTCCTCCGCTCGGGGGCTCAAGAAAAGGTACATAACCAAGTGCAAACCCAAGAAAACTCAAAAAATCAAGAAAAAAAAACTGTTTACTTAAAAAAAAACAAAACCGACGGGATGTGAACCCGGGTCGCCGAAGTGAAGGCCAACCATGCAGACCTCTAGACCATCTACTGATTTAGAAACAACCGGTTGCGTCACGAAGACATGCGTCACCTCACGTAGCTATCCAATCACGCGCCTCATCTCATTCAGAAGAAGTCCAATATGAACTGAAATCTCGCCTCCGGCTGTATGACAAAATTAAACCAGGATTGTTCGGTAATGTAGACTAGTGAAAAAGCGTCTAGCCATAGGGGTCAAATTTTCGATGCGATATCGTGCATGCGTAATATGACCGAAATATCGGAATTATCCATGTCTTTACGAAACTTCTTCAACGCCTCGGTGGTGTAGTACGCAGTGTTTGCCGTATTTCTGCGCTGCGGGTTCGATTCCCGTCGGTTGCGACAGATGTTTTGTTTACCTTTTTTTAAGGTTGTGTGTGATACAGATGATGAAAAAAATGAAAACCATTTATGAAACTGATTATGTGAAGCGAGGTACGACACACTGCTAAAATGCATACAATTAAATTATGTATACCTATATTTTTGATGAATATTTTAAAATGTGTTTACGTTCTAGCGAAACTTCTTCAACGCCTCGGCGTGGTGGTACACAAGTCATAATAATACCTATTATTCTTGTTACGCCATTGCGCATGCACGGTATCGCATCGAAATTTTGACCCCATGGCTAGACGTGTGGTGTCATCAGATGTTTTGTCTGAGGGTTAGCCCTCCTTAGTTTTGTTCTGACCTATCCTATTTTCGAGCATCTGCGCATGCTTTTGATTGCGCAGTGCTCGATTGTGTGCCCAGTGACCAGCTGGAAAGCGGCTCAAGCACCGACACTGTCGAGCCAGAGGGAATATTCTCTCTGGTGGAGCCCCGTTTGTAAACGTTGTGTCGGCCAATTGGCTTTTATGCTTGTTATAAATAAATAACAGTCGTGCGTTCCGCTAGAGGGAAGAAGATCAAACGCAATGTTATCATTTTGGTCATGGTTTGGCGACGGTAAATGACCTTAAGATATCACCGGCAGAGGGCGTCCGTGCAGTGTTGCCGATTGTCACATAATTATCAGATTTTAACATAATTTTGACAGCAGTCTGATACAAAATTTGAAGATGGCATAATTATCAATTTTAACATAATTTTAACAGACAATTTATTCTGCCAATAATATAATTTGATATTTAATACAGTGGCTTTATACAGAAAGGCTCTGTAAGATTTAAAGTATTTAACTGGCCCCATCTCGTATAAATACTCTCAACTGCAACTGTATGCCTAGCTTTTATTACTTGAAAATAGAGGGAGGCAGTGGAAAACCATCGATACAGTAGTTTTATATAAGATAGAGCCACTGTAACTACCGATTCGAGTGGGAGACATCTAAAGGTGCGTATCCACCACCGTTTGCGATTGTTTGGAAACTCAATGTTTGTTGGAGACCTTTATCGCGCGCATTAGCAAACGTTTGTAATCATTTGGTCGTGTTCCGAGCGGTGTCGGTACATCAAAGGGATTTGTTGTTTGTGTGTGCGCATTGCTTTTTTTGGGTATCTACAGTTATTTGCGAATAATTGGCTGGTGGAGACGATTGTCAATAATAGAACTGCAAACAGTTGCAAACGTTTGCTCGCAATTATTTTTTGGTGGATTCGCACATTACAAGATTAACCTTTACCATCGACCAATGTGTAATTGGTCGATGCCTTTACCTATTCAGTGACTTTAAGATCGCCTACAGTCAATACCTTATGAGCTATTATTGCTGCAGGCTACAGTGCCTTTAAGCCAATGTAAGATCATAATATACTTAAAAAAGTGTAAGATCACCAAAGCCACTGTAAGATCGCCTTGTTTTCGGCGCCATCTCTTTATTCATGGCGTAAGTGTGGATAAAATTTTTAACTTCTAATAAACGGCGAATCGCAAACCTTTTTTTAGGAAGTATCCGAGTACTGGGCTTGTGAGCGCATCATAAATACATTTCTGACTAATAGATGCCTTTATGGTCCAAGGAATCACTTCCAGCGAGTCTCGTGGTGCAGTGGTTAGATGCTGTGACACGGCGGTCCGGGTTCGAATCCAACGGCAAGACCTGTTTTTTGCATGAAGTGAAAAAAATACAGATGTAAACATTGTGATGCGCGCGCAAGCCCAGGACTCGTTAGGCGGGAGGACTCGGCGGATGGTTCCAAAATAGCGAACCTCATGGCGAATCAGAAGATATATTTTGCTGGTCCAGCCATCTTCAGGTTTTAACATAATCTACATCAAAATCTGATAATTTTGGCTTAGCTATCACATAATTTCATTTCATGCCAGCGGCAACACTGCGTCCGTGTCACATGCGATAGGGAAAATACATGGTTTCTTATGGACATAGTGCACATTTTTCACTTTTGCTTTATTGGAAATGTATTATTTGATGTTATTTAACCCCTAACCACAGCTTTAGTGTATAAACTGTACCTTAACCATCGTAGTGCAGTCTCGCTGACGTCAAATTAAAAGAATAACATTTTATTTGTGTATGTGTCAAGCCTTCCTGTTTGGAATGGGCAGCCAAGATCTATAAAAATTGTAAGCATCGTAAATCGATTGCGATTTTGCTCAATTCGCTATCGCTCGTTGCCACTTCAATTTTAGAGGCTGTAACTTAAAGTAGTTAATTTTTTTCATCAGATGTTTTCCTTACTTTTAGAATCTGTTAAATAATTTTGCTTAATATAACGAGTTTAGTTCTATAGACAATTTTTTGGCGTTTGCGTAAAAAATTTATAAAATATGACATTATTTTTTATCATTTATTTTTTGAACAAGAAATTAGGGTAAAATGTTTATATGCAGCTTTATTTTAGGTTACCCTCTAACCTATAAGAGTATTTGCATTTGCAATGAGCAAAACATTTTATTCTTAATAATTAATATCTGAGGACAATTAGAAATCATTATTGTATTATGCACAAGCATACAGAGAGAGGATATTGATGAATATGCAGTGGCGTGTCGTGAGGTTTGTGGTAGGAGGGCGCAATGGTAATGGTTATATCCCAAGCGAACCAACCCCCCCCCCCCCCCCCCCCCCCCCCCCCCCCGGATGGGCCGCCGGAGGATTATCCGCCGAAGGCGGAAAGTTTTTGGGGTGTCACGCCCATTTTCTGCTCAGAAGCCGTTAAAATCGTAAGAAGAAGCAAAATTCGTGGAGTTCCTTGTAAGCAAAATATTTATATTTGTATAAGAAAATAGGAAGAATAGGAAAAATTTATAAAAGGTTAGCCCTGCGTCAATGATGCAGGGACTCGTCATCGATTCCACGATGTTTAATTTTTATTATTTAAAAAAAATAATAAAATTTCGAGCCCGGCGAACGATGTTCCCTTTGTCCCCCCCTCTCGACAGGCGTGGTTCACCTACCAAAAGTTGCGTCGTTTTTTTTTGTATTTTAAAAGAGATGTTTAAGGTGCGCCTATACAAAAAATATAGATAATAAAAAAAATTAATAGTTGAATTAACTATTTAATCGTTAATTCAAGTAGGTATTCATTTTTTTTTTAATATATATATTTGTCCTTGTTAAAAAGGTAAGCCGCGTGTAAATGACCCCGATAAGAAAACCGTTCCTTCATTTGAGTTGTAACTTCTTTGGCAATGACACTTCGAAAATTATCATCAGTTCGCCTTCTCCTAGATGTAGGAAATTCGGATTCGACGATGTTTTGAATAGCATCAGTTTCATTTCTAATGTTAGAAATACTAAAAAATTTGTAAGTCTTTTTGCAATTGTACGCTGTCCTTATTTTTTGATTGAAGTTGATTGTACAGTATGTCAACCTGCGGCAAAATTCTGTGAAAAATTTTTAACCAAAATATAAATTATCGATCTTCCAATGCTCTTCTTAGACCTGAAGCTTCATTTGACGTAACGCCCTTTTCACACCTATTTTCAATTTCTTCAAACACTTCTATGAGCTTCTCGCGCCTTTCGTGAACAAAATTAACTGTGCGAATATTATAGTTCCATCTAGTAATCACCGCTCTTGGTAACCTTTTATTTATGATGTCCTGCAAAACATCACAACGATGAGATGAGTTTGAAAAAAAAACTGGTATTGCCGATAGGTTTCTAAAAAACACGCGAACTTTTGCATTTTGTGACGCGGATTTCTGCATAATCAGGTTTAATTGGTGGGCATAACAATGAACGAAATGAGCATTGGGATATTTTGTTTTCATTTGAGCTTGAACACCTTTGTTTAAACCGCTCATAACATTTGCACCGTCATAGGTTTGTGCTATCAATTTATGAGGAGTTTTTAAAACTAGGGGATCAATTTCGTTTTCAATACAAGTTTTTAACCCAGTAGCTGTTTTATCTTTAACCCTTATAAAACCCCAAAAATGTTCGCGGATAGATCCTTCATAAAAATATCTTAATACTAAAACCATTTGACAATAATTTGAGACATCAGTAGTTTCATCGCATTGAATTGATAAATAGTCACCTGTAACATACTGTCTAGAATTTCATTTTGGATAATATTTGAGGTCCCCTTAAAAACGGTTGCCGTACGCAAGTGTTCTTTTAGTGTATTGTCAAGCTCTGCAGTAAAATTAATTAACTCTTTAAATATTTCTTGGTTCTCAGAGGATTCTCTTTCATCATGACCTCTAAGTGCTAAATCAAAAGCACTACAAAATTTTACACAACTAATTATTCTTTTTAAAATGTGGCGATTTTTCTCAACCTTATTATTATGTAAAATTATACTTTCTCTGTATGCAGAGCTTAACTGAGACATAATATTAACTTTACCAAGCATAGCAAAAGCAGTGCAAGAATTGATGTGGTCACGAGAGGATTCATGTTTTCTCATTTTTTCAGGAAGATGATGTAGATCACTGAATCCTTTTCTTGCCCAGTTGGAGTCCATTCTACAGTCGGGTTTATAACACAGCAGACATGGGAAACAAAACAACACATTTCTTATTTAACATCCACATATCCAGTTGTTCTTTTCGTAAATATCTCTTGAAAACCGACGCGTAAAAGACCTATTTTGGGCTTTTCGTTCGCTAGTTTGTGACAATTTTAAATCTGGCAAGGGTCTTCCCAGTTCTTTAATTTTGACTTTCTCGGCTAATGGCAGTCTATCAAAATTAATTTCAATGATATTATTTACGGTATTCATTATCACACGCGAAAATTCGCGAAATAAAAATATCCAAAGACAATACCAACAATAATATCGACCACACAGTACTCGTTGACCAGGATTTAAACTCAACAAAACGCCCCTTGCCTCAACAGGGAAAATCTTGCGCACCAAATTGGCGCCGTAATTGCCCTTATACGAGCCGATTATAACTGGGTCTCGTTCTACGGAAATCAAGTTTTTTTTTTTTTTTTTTTTTTTGTTGGTAAGGCGATGGAACCGATTTATCAGCACCCTCCCGGCAGCCGGGGAGGGTAGTGTGGGACTCTCCCTGCACATATTCTATGCAGGAAACTACCCACCAAACCACCGCCGATCTGGTAGGGCCTTCTATTTTAAGCCCTACCCATGCGCTTACGGGCCGGCCTGGCCTATTTAAGCGCTGCCTTTTAGTGTATAAGCGTTATCTGCCGCTATTTGCGGACGCCTCTCACCCTAATGACCTTTATTGTTACAGTTCATGTTATAGCTTCTTTATTTACATATGTACAGGTATTGTTAACACTTCTTTCTATGTACAGTTTTATCAGTTTTGGCCATTTGTGTCTTAATGCAGTCATTTGTTTTTAAAACAGTGCTTGTAGTCTGAATCTATGTGTTATAGCTTCTTATTTACATATGTACGGTTTTGTTTGACACTTCTTTCTATGTACAGTTTTTACAGTTTTTGGCCGTTTGTGACTTAGTGCAGTCGTTTGTTTTTAACAGTGCTTGTTGTCTGACAATCAACAATCTATATGCATGCACTGTAAGTAGCTAATTCTCACGTCGCTTGTTAACATTGTCTCTTGCAGAGCCAGCACCGAGGGGCTGTGCTCTGCAAGAAATAGCTCGACATCAAATTTTCTGGCGCGCAGTCCATTTATGTTCCACGTGGCTATAGTTAGGTTATCCATTTAGGTTAGTGATTGCGTCCATGATAACCTTTAGAAAATTGTTAACTTTATTAATTTTCTCTAGGAGCTCTGTTTTGGTTAAGTTTGCATCTGTTTTCTGAGAGTCGTTTATGTTTTTATTCAATGTCGATTTTACCGCGGTAGCTGCAATTGCTTTGTTGGCTTGTCCGTAAAATTTTTGGTAATGAGAGCACCCTCTGTAACTCGCTGGGTGTCCGCCCTCACTACAAAGCACACATTTTGCGTTATTCGGTTCATTACCGGTTGGTTTTTGAAGTGTGCATTTGTAAGACGCGTGATTTCCCGCGCACTTAACGCAGCGCTCGGGCATGGTGCAGTATGCCTGACCATGCCCGTAGCGCTGGCAGCGGTAGCATTGAATGGGCCCATTTGGCTTTTTCTTTTCAGTTACCCTCACTGTCATGTCAATCAATCTGTTCACTTCATATATTTTTCTGTTGGCTGTTTTGATGTTAAGCATGGGAAGCTGCGCTCTGGTTCTATAAGAGTACATTTTGCTAACTTCGACGTCATTAAATCCTAATTCTTCAAGTTCTTGTTTGACAAAATCGACCTCGATGTCCATGTCCAGGCCGTATAGGACTACATTGTGTTTTTGGTTGTCTCCCAGAGTGTACGTGTAATATGGTTTCTCTTTTTCAGTAAGGAATTTAGTGAGCTTTCTATGTTCATCAGCATTGCTCACGAACACTCTAGTGTTTTCGCCAACAATTTTAGCTCCGTCAAATTTTATGTCGTTTTCATATAGTTTGTCGCGTAAGCTTATCCAGCCACGGTTTCCCTGTATGGTGATGGGAGGGATTTTCTTAGCTTTTCCTGCGTAAGTTTGTGTTTCCATATCTTCTGCGTCCTCGTTAATCGCCTGAGACACGCTAGAGTTAGCTTTACCTTTGTTTCTGCCCAGTTCTGGCCAATCGTTAGTCATATTGTTACTATTTTGGGTGGTAGTATATTGGGATTTTAATTCCCGTATCATTTCCTTTAATAACTGTATTTCGTTTTTCATTTCCTTATTCTCCCTTACGAACTTCTCCTTTTCATTTGCATGAGCTTCTCTCATAAGTTCTTTTTCAATTTCAAATTCTTTTTTATAGTCATCTATATCTTTTTTCATGTTTTCAATCACTTTCTCACTTTTTCTTCTGTAGGTTGAGAACTCGTCTATCGTCTTGTCGTACATTCGACGGTAATCTCTGATTTCTCCTGTAGTTCCGGAGACGTCTCCTTCCATTCTCGACACTTTCACTGCCTCCTGTGAGGTGTTTCCAATACTATCCCTTTCACTTGATCTTTTTATTGACGCTATCTTTTTTCCCGTATCGGTAGCTGGGGTTGGGGGTCTCCCTCCCCCTTTATTCTTCATGCTGTGGCTACTCAGTTCACCACTGCATAAAAACAGTTACGGGTAACACTATGCTAAAATAATATATTTACAATTTACTATTTACAAGGTGCTATAATGCGTGGTATGTCCACAGGCACTATTCCTGCCTCTAGCGCAAGCGCCAGCAGATTGATGTTATTATTATCAGCACTGAAAACTGTTTATATACATATAGTCAATAATATTGCTTACCGTTGTTCACCAAATTTATGGTAAGGTTAAGTGTCACTGATGTTAATCCTGGTTTGCACTACGAGATTTCACAAAACGCACTGCAGTAGTGTTGACCACGTCGACGATAACGCGGACACTGTTTATCTGCGATAAACGTTATTTTTACGTTAACGCTAACGGTAACGCTAAAACTTTCACTCCGTGAGAAAACCTCGTCGAAATCCAATGATAATTCGCGCTTTTAGTCGCAAACGTTATTTGTCCGATAACGTTAACGTTATTTCTGCGCTACGCAAGCTTCACACTGTTGTTCCAGTAATAAATCACAAGATTCGCCGAAAACGCTATTTCCCCGGTAACGTTAACGTTAACCACGTTGCCGGTAGCGAGCCGGATTGTAAGTTGCTTATCAGCACGTCCGTCCGTATCAAAGCAACAAGAAGAACTTCTAATGAAATCAAGCGAGTAGAACCCCCTATATATATTTATCTATGAGTAGAACGACGCCGCTCGTATCGGGCGGCCCGGCTGTATGATCCAATTTTCTCACGTGTCAACGAGGACGGAGACCTAGAGCGCAGATGGTTAGATATAGTTTTTTTAATTGAGATTTTAACTTAATATCACAATGTACTTATATTTTTATAATAAAGTATTATGTAATAAATGTTAGAAAAAATTAAATTGCGTGTTACGTTTACATTGTCTAGGAGGGGCGCGCGGCCACGCGGCCCTATAGAGCAACCGCCACTGTGAATATGATACAAAATTTATCATAATTTTCTTGACATGAAATAAAAACAATCAGCTGCATTCTCAAAATTACATCTTTTATTTCATGATGTACAAGTACAAAACAACTTCTGCTTAGATTAACTTTGTCCAAACTCATAGTCAATCACATAAACGTAATAAAACACAATTAACACCAAGTTTTTTAACAAATAACGCGAAACAATCACATATTCTCCATAAGACACAGTGTTAAAAACGTAGCGCATAGGATCGCAGCGCCAACTATGACAACTTGTGAACTATTACAAAAGTATGACCAGAAATCCGAATTTCGGCCAGTTATAGCTGTTGCTGTAAGGCCTGTTCTAAATATGCCCGAATATATGTAAAAATGACAGTCATTTGAAAATATCAGAATAAGTATAGAGAAAAAGTGCATTTGATTTTTAAAAATAAGGCTGTAGAAATAGTTCTGTTTTTCGAGCGCAAAGTAAGATTGCCGTTTTGAGATAACCGCGCTCCTTTACCGGTCGCGCGGCAACATTCTTTCTCAAGCGGTAATCGGTTATTTTAGGCTCTAAAGACAAAAATAACTATTTCCTACATGGCTAAAGCTCGATCCCCACTCACTGATCAATTGCACTCTAGGGGAAGGAAGTTTTCAGCCATTTGCAACTATCTTTTTCAGATTTTTTCTGTGCCTATTCCATCAATTTGTGGTTGAATGTCTTTCCTCTATAGTTTAAAATGAAATTTTCAATTTTTGTCTACATTGAATGAACTCCCACTTCATGATATCTAAGCGGGCAAACAAAACGTAAGACATTTAGATACTTATGTCTCTTTTCTGATATTTGGTGGTCCACCTACCTGTGGGAGATACAAAAATAACGACTATTTTCCATTTAAAAATACCGAAAAATTAAATACCTACAAGAAAATAGAAAACATTTAGCACTTTCCTCCTAGTTTAGAAACCCCTGATAAAATGTTAACTGCTTATTGAATTTGATATTTTTCACGCACTGCAACAGTGCATTTGTCTACTTTGAATATGGAAAGCGACTCTACTGTACTAGAGTCTAGTACAGGTCTCATTCAAATTAGTCCCGGCAGCAAAAGTGATACCTTTACTTAGAAAAAGAAGAAAGAATCTCTGTCCCACTGAACTAGAAATAAAATACTAAGTTGGGTTAGTTTGTGCTCAACCAAAACCAACCCAAACTGTGTTGTAATATAAATAAAATAATTTGTTAAAAAACTAATATATATTTCTGGTTTAAAAACTTAATAAAATATACTCTTACACGGAGTAACACGAAACTAAAAGCTTTACAGGTCTAAACTTCAACGTAACAATATATACAGCCTGGGCAAAAATAATGGAACACTCAATTTTTTTTCCTAACCACATATAATGTCGCAAAACGCTCGAACACGTCACTATTATTTTCTTTTTTTACAAATTTTAAGAATATTTAGTGTTATTCAGGGTAGCTCCAAAATCGGGGCACACTTCAACTTTTGTTATTTAAATATTGTATCGTTTGTCATTAACTTCCGGTTTAACCGGAAGTAACAAGAAAGTGTGTACTTCCGGGTAAACCGGAAATTAATGCAACATGATAAATTATGAAAAGTTAAGCTAGGAAACTGTTTCGCTTTAGGATTAGATTATAAAGCCTGTTAAATAGTGTGAAATGGCAATTTTCAAACGGCAATATTCCGAAAAGAGTCGAAAATCGGCATGTTACATAAAAATACTCAGAATTTCAAGAATTCGAATATCGAATACAAATTGGGATATTCCATTTAAAAAACTAAAGTTGACGTGTGTCCCGATTTTTTGAGCTACCTTGTATAATACTAAATGTTTTATACTCTGTAAAAACTGAAAGTAACAGTGAGGGGTTGGGGCGAGTTTCGAAACTATATATGGATATGAAAATATTTGCCCATGTAGTATATTCTAAAATTCTGCATTAAAACTATAATATTTATGGTCCTTGTAATCAGCCAAGGCACTAACTCTCTGGTTTTTGTTGCAAGAGTCCAAATAGGCGACGTCGTCAAGTTCTAAAACAAAATCAAATATGTCGAAGTTCTCCTTGATCCTCGACGGGGTCACTGATTTGGGAATCACAACGACACCAAGGTTAACCACCTAAAAAGTACATAATTAAAAACACCAGATTTACAGACTCACCTACCTACCTTAAAACATTAGACTTACTATATAATTCAGAACAACCTGGGCAGCAGTCTTGTTGTATTTCTTGGCAATTTCGGCCACTTTTGGGTCGAAGATCGTCGGTTCTGGAAAGCCCGGTCTTCCAGCATATTCACTTCTACCCAAAGGGCAAAAGCCCACTACGACAATGTCTCTTTCTTTGCAAAATTGAATCAGTTTCTTTTGATTCAGATTTGGATTACATTCTACCTAAAAATCAAATATTGGTTTATAACGTACGCATATTTCCATTAACGGATCTAGACCCTGAATTGGCGGAAAATCATATTCGGAATACCTGGCTTGGAAAAGAAACAGCTTCAGTAAATATGATTCTAAATTATATTTTAAATAAAATGCAGTTATTAATAGATTTGTGTAAAGCTTTCGACACAGCAAACATGAAATAATACTGGTTATCCGTCTCTCTGCATGATCTGCAACCATTTACCTGATTAACGACTGGTTTAATTGTGGCATTCTTTACCACTCGGTCAATTTGTTCAGCATTGAAGTTGGACAGGCCAATGGATTTCGTCAAGCCCATTTTCTGAGCCTCTTCCATGCCTTGCCATGTTTCCAAGTAATCCACATCACTAAAAGCATCCCTAATATTTTCTGTTGGCAACTGAGGAGCATCCTCCTAAAATTGTTTTAATTATGAACAAAGATAGAAATATATAATGTGCAGCATAATTGCAGATAATTGGTTATTTATGACTTACGGATCAATCCAGCAAAAATATCAAATATTTGCTTTAAATTAATTTTCTTTATCATTTTAGAGCAAAATATTCGGAGTTTTAGAAGATAAGTAAAGAAACGTTTTGGTATTCTTGTTGAAATGGAAAAGCAAAATTTGTAAGGCCATATTATACAAATCATTTAAGATTTTTATTCCAAATTTGGCTTTTAAATGTTTGTCATCAGAAATTTAAAACATGTTTTCTTCATCAAACGCAGCTTTCAAAAATCATGCCGGTGTATAAATTAAGATTTAATTAGTTCTTTCATTACCTTGAAACCAAAAGGCCAATGGATCAAATACAAATCCACATATTCGAGGCCAAAGGCTGTTACACTTTCCTTAAGTTTTGGTACCACGGCATTTCGGGCATGGAAATTATTCCATAACTAAAAAAATATATATTACACAAATCATTATCACATAATACAGACTGTTTTAGGTCTGCAGTTATTAAGTTTCAGGAATGATTACTGATTCTATACAAAAAAAAAGAGGCGTAAAAGTTCATAAAACCATATGGGATATCCCCCCAAGAGATTTTGCATATAATGTGATATGAAGAAGTGACTATAGGTACT
>MU195638.1:374-15086 GCA_016904865.1 Pissodes strobi | reverse complement strand
TTTAGATTTTAGAGCCTGTCAAAGTGTCAAAATGCCCGACTTTCAACTGTCAATATTTCGTAAACAACTAAGGATAGGTATAGAATATTATACACGAAATGTGTTTAAATTTCTCTATACAGCAATAGGATCAGACTTGTCGACAAAATTAAAAAGTAAAACAACAGCCAACAAAAGAAAAAACTCCCCTCCCCTAGTTACAGTGGCAAATGCTGTCATAGAGGCAAAGGCTGATGACTGGACTGGTATTGTGTCCTTTGCCAGGAATGTCTTGTAGAGGATATGGTCAAGTGCGCCCAATGCCTAAATTGGGTGCATGAAAGCTATGCTTCGTTTCCAAATCGACTGAACTATGTCTGTGATGGAATGGAACATAATGTTTTGTTTTACACATGTGTTCCATATTTGTTATTTTTGTGTTTAAATTAAATAAATATTTTTATTTATGTATTAGGATAAGACTTTGATTTGCTCATCTGTTCCTATGACACCGGAAATCTAATGTATTTTGGTGTGTTACAATTTACTAAACCGCGTGGTACAATTTAGGCAACCGGTTGGATAAATTGTACCGTTTGCATTTTTTTTTTTAAAAAGGTTATTATTCTAAATTTCTAGCATTTATAAGTTATTCATTGTGCATTTTGAGAGAAACATCTGAAATCATCTTAGTTTAATATTTCATTCAATTTGAACAAATCATTACCGAGTTATTGGGGAAATATTTTAAGTGGTACAATTTACTCGACTTTACTTATTTGGGTATATTATTTGAAAAAGCCATAGAAATACCAAAACGTCAAATGCAATTCAAACAATATCATCTTCGTTTTTAGTCTTCTTTCGTCCACTCCTGAACCTAGGCCTCCGTGTCTTTTCAATTTTCGTCGATCTTCAGCTTTTTGGAACTAGTCTCTTCCAACCATTTACTTGATATCATCTCTGCGGTCTTCCTCAGTTCTTCTTCGTTTCACTTTGTCTCCATTTTATCTGTCTATCACTGTCCTGTCTTTCCACATGTCCCACTCAACACCATTTCAGCTCTGCCGTACGTTTCATCGCGTCAGTTATTTTCCTTCTTTTCCTAATTTCCCTATTCCTAATCTTGTCTCTTAGCGAGATTCCAAGCACTGCACGTTCCATGGCTCTTTAAGTGGTTTTAAGACGGGTGGCACTTTGATTATAGTAAAGACCATTGTTTCTAACCCATATGTGGCAACTGGGAAAATACAGGAATCATACACTCTTTTCTTCAGGTTTATTCGGATAGTCGTGTTTCGGAGAATATGATACTTCTCAAAGCCAGCCCAGGTGAGTCTTATTCTACGGGTCACTTCTGATTTTTTGATTTTCTTTGCCCAGCTTGATGACGTGGCTCAGGTATAGGTATATTCCTCAATCTTTTTGATCGGAGATTTAGAGGTTATCAGCACATTATCTTTGATATACTGATATTCATTTCAGGTCGATTGCATGGACTAATTTGTTTAATCAGTACCTATGGGTCGCTTGTTATGAGTACAGTATCGATAGCAAATTGGAAGTGATTTAAGATACCGTCTGGTCTGTCGACTGTTAAGCCCTTTTGTTTGTATTTCAGTGTCTTAAAAACATCTTAAAAAGCTAAGGTAAATAATTTTTTCTTCAAACGTCAGTAAATCCGTCATTACTCGACTGTGTAGGCAGCCGTGAAGTTTCGTTTTTCCTCCGCCGAAGCTTTACTTTTCACTTTTCCGCCGGCGGAGGTAAAAGTGTTGTCATAGCAATATAGATACAATACAAACATACAACAAAATAAGCGTCAATAACTAAGATTTATTAAACTACAATTTGTATTTATCACTCAATTCGTGACTGCATTTCTAAAAATCACTAATTTAGGAACAAATTGGTTATTTTTTAATCGAACTTACTCAATAACTGCTTATCAATACGGAATTAAAACGCAATCGGAGACGCAATCTTAAAAAAATAATTATTGTTGACAGTGTCCACTGACAGCTTTATGTTACATTACTATAGCAACAACCTGTGCCTATTCACCGACACCGGTCTAAGCCGCCTTGCGAACCCACTTATCTTTAATAATAATTAAATATTATTACAATAAAAAGAGATGTTTTTGCATTAATTTGTCGACATTTGAAGAAAAAACAGCATATTTTATTTAGAGGAAAAGTTACTTTTCATGGCTTGCTCTCTATTACCAGCCTCACTCCGTTCGGCTGTTAAACACGAGCGCGCCATGAAAAGTATCACTTTTCCTCCATATAAAATAATATACTATTATTTCCATGTCTTTAATTTCCATTAATGTGTGTATTCTGTTGCGATTCTAGGAACTATGGTTAAATTAGTTTAACTAATTAGTTAGTATCAAACGTAAGCATTTTAAGTTATAATATATTAAGTTGGGAAGCCACAAAATAGTTTTAAAGCGCTAATAATCCATTCTTATCTAATATTATCTAAACATGATTATCATTGGTAATTTTAGAATACAGGAAAAATCGTTAAAGTGTGACACACATACTCACTAAATCGTATATTTGCGCTTTTGTAATTTTATAACTAAGGCGTTTTGCCAACCGTATAAAAAATCAAAGGCAAAATCATAAATTATTATATATGGAATGGCCATATTATAAAACCGAAATAATGAAGATTTTTATATTATACAAAATAATATATTATCAGATTAATTAAAGGTTTCATAGAAAAATAAGTAAAAATTAAATAAAATGTGGTTTAACTTAATATAACTATATTACACACACGCCTACAGCATGCAAATTGTAATTTAACTAAATAGTGGTTTAATAATAATTAAAAGCTTATAATATGTTAGAGGATGCAAAGTCAGGATTTGTAATTTTTTAACTAAAGCTCTGGGAATTTCTAATTTCTATCTTAGATCTGAAAATTACGAAAGCGTAGAGCTGCCATACCAACATTGAAAAATATTTTCAGGAAAATTGACACTTTTTCTGCCAATTGACACTTTTTCTGTCAATTTACACTTTTTTTGTCAATTGACACTTTTTCTGTCAATTTACACTTTTTCTGTCAATTGGCCAATTGACACTTTTTCTGTCAATTGACACTCTTTCTGTCAATTTAAGATTTTCTACCATTCGCGTCTAGACACATCAATTTTGAGGCTTCACGCATGCGTTCGTGCTAATTCATATAGGTATTTTTTCAAAATTGTTTTATTCTTGATTTTGGGTATGCCTTGGGCTAGTCTTGTTGCGTTGCTCCCCCGGAGCGAGCGAAGCGGACGGAAGGCCATGCTTGAAGTGATATATTAGAACGATCACTTCGCTGCTGCAAACGCGCAGGTCCGAAAAGCCAAAATTGCATGGGCAACAGTGCAGTGTTATCGTTCTAATATATCGACTCACGCATGGCCCTCCGTTCGCTTCGCTCGCTCCGGGGGCGCAACCCAACAAGACCAGCCCAAGGCCTGCCCAAATCAAGAATAAAACAATTTTGAAAAAATACCTAAATGAATTAGCACGTACGCATGCGTGAAGCCTCAAAATTGGTGTGCCTAGACGCGAATGGTAAAAAATCTTAAATTCACAGAAAAAGTGTCAATTGACAGAAAAAGTGTCAATTGACCAATTGACAGAAATAGTGTAAATTGACAGAAAAAGTCTAAATTTACAGGAAAAGGACAGAAAAAGTGTCAATTGCCCAATTGATAGAAAAAGTGTCCATTGACAGAAAAAGTGTAGATTGACAGAAAAAGTGTCAATTGGCAGAAAAAGTGTCAATTTTCCTGAAAATATTTTTCAATGGTGGCATGGCAGCTCTACGCTTTCGTAGAAAATACTCGATTGGTCCGAACTTCAGTGTCGACTGCCTGGGTTAGCTTCTTCAAATCAAAATTTTGTAGAAGCTATATACTGTGATGGTCATAATATGAATGAAAATTCATATTTATTTTTGAAGTAGGCGCGTTCAGCACTGGGTAGTGAATAAAACTGAGCCGTCACTCGTCATACTCGGCTATTTATTATTTATCGCTCAATCGGGAGCGTTCAGCACACTTTTTCCTGGGTAGTGAATGAAAGTGAGCCGACAAATATGCGATTTTTTAAAATTTTACTTTGATATGGGATAACTGCAATTAATTTTGATACACTTTTCTGGGCTTATTCGTTTTGACGATTTTCCGATAAGGAATTTCTAGGACATAAACTCTCTAAATGCTTCTTGGCTGACAATATCGGGAAAATGGTATTTTGAGACAAAATGTAAAAACATCGATTAGGTCAAAAAATTAAGGCTTATTTTTTTCCCCCGAGAAAAGTTGACGAGAATCTTCGCAAAAACGCCATACAAGAGGCCACTTTACAAATGAAGATGCCTTTAATACAGGACGAGTTTTTGGCACTAGCAATATATAAGACATTTAAAGTTTCTGTAGTATATTAATTCGAATAATCATCTAACGGCCAAATTATAAACATAATAATCAACTATTGCAATAACTATGTATTATGCCGGTCTATATCCTGGATTCACTATTGACGCTCGCTTGGCATGAGAGAGATACTGGGACCCATGCCCAGCGCCTCCAAGAGACTTTTTTTATTTTATTTAGTTTTTAATATTGCCTTGTTGGACAAGATCATGACCCTGACATATTTATGAAAATTTTGTGGACAGACAAGGTTTCTTTTACAACTTCACGCATGTTCAACCGTTATAATAAACACTGCTGGACAATTGCAAATTCAAGACAATTTGAACAAATTAAAAAACAAGGAAGAACTTCTGTCAGTGTTTGATTGTTAGACCAGGTCCAGGTAGTTACGACCGCCATTCTGTTCTTACAATTGGCATATACACTTGGAATAGTGGCTACAACAGCATACTAAAAAATTAAACTTAACTAAGTAATAAAAAGTTCTGTCACCCTCTTAAGACTGGCCAATCGTTCTGCCAATATTAGATCCATGTTTGTGGCCTATCAGAGGAGTAGCGGAAAAACTTTCAGCCTTGACTAAATAATAAAATGATGCCATTGGCTTTACACATGGGGGGTGTTCTGCCACCCCCTTGCGACTGGAATCCGATCTAATCCTCACTGATATCTTAGTCATGTCCCCTCAGCGTCATCTAAAAAAATAGGCCTTAACAAAACTAAATCCTCACTGAAAAATTTCACTGGCTGTTAGGCTACAGTGAATCTGATTTTGCGAGATGATCGGACTAAACTAACTGACAAGCACATGGAGATGACAGTTAACATGTTTACCTCCCACTCTAAATTTTTGGGCGGAATTTATGTTGTAGCTTCTCTGCGGTTGTTATTCTCGGGTTCTACCTAGATTTTCCTTGGCTCGACGTCTGCTTTGACACTGACGTCAGTCTGCTGCGAAGAGATCACGAAAGTAATCTCCTCAGGAATAGAAGCATACATCCCAAATTATCACATCTATTTCTTTAACGGTTCATCAACAATATTATGATTAACCAAAAAATTGTTGATGAATCGTTAGAGAAATAGATGAGCCTTGATCATACGGTTTTTAACTCATCAAATGGACTACGGTGCATATTACGTTAATTTTGCAGTTTCATCGTTGAAAACCTCTTTAGGCGTGTCCAGCACACTTTTCCCTGGATAGGAAATGAAACTGATGTAATGGGTCACGCTAGGCTATGTTTTGTTTACGTTGAATAATTTTTTTTCTGGTCACGAGTGGAAATTTGGGATTTGGCTCGTTTTTAGGCAACACTTAGAACAGCCGATGGCCATTTGTTTTTGGCGATCCGATTTTCGGTTTCCGAGTTATTACGTCACATGAGCGGTTTTTCAAAATTTTGCTTTAATATACAATAACTGTCGAAAAACATAATAGATTTTGATGACTTTTTCTGGATACGTTCCTTTTGATGGTCTTCCGAACTCTATTGAAATTGACGAGTATTTTTTGAGCGTGTATGTTTTTGAAAAAGAGGTCACTTTGAATCGTTCTAGCGCCGAAAAAGTTGCAGTTCGTTGGGGAACTTAGACGAGAAAAACTCTCTAAATGATTCTCTGTTTAGAAAATTTCGGGAAAAATGGACTTTTTAGAAAAATATTAAAAACATCGATTTGTAGGTCAAACAAATGAAGGTTTTTATTTATTTTTTTTTTTGAAAATTATGTTTCATAGAAAAATTTATTCTATAACGAAAATCGTACAAGGAGCCACTTAAAAAATATTGATCCTTTTATACAGGGTGAACTCCCTGAATTTAAACTATACGCGATTTCGAGTTTTGACACGTCACCACATAATATTTTATTATTGGAAAACCGAACGGACTAATAAGACGCACCAAGTCTTGTAGATTTGTACCGTGACCTCTGCACTAACAGCTTTTAGGTGCGTTTATTTATGTCTGTGAACTTGCCCCTCCCCCAATAAAAAATATGTTTTTTTTTTCTTAGATTGTATGGCAGTTCTGGTTTTATATAAAAAAAAACTTCTATAGTTCCTTGCTATTTATATCAGTACTTCTGTTGGAGAGGCCGAGAAAACCGATGTTGATACTTTTCACGCCACCCCCAACTTGAATTAAATATGTAGTTTTGTTAAGTTCTTGGAAGCCCTGGAATAGTTCTCAAATGCTTTGAGATTTAAAAAAGTCTTATGTTAAAATTAGTTCAAAAATCATGATAATAATTTAGCATTGCAGTCTACCTATCTCTTAAATTTAAACCATAGCACCTAGAATAGTGCTGTTTTTTTCTGAACTTTGTAACTAATTTAGCATACTTTACAACTCTCGAATTTTCGATCGGTAATCTTATATGTATGTATCTGAAACTCTGACCCCGAATTTCATACTATTTATATCTGCCAAACTATGGCTTCTAGAATTGTATTATTTTGACTGTGACGGTAAGAATCGCATTTTCATTGGATTTTTGAAATAGGAAGTGAGAGTTCCAGATACATACGTGGAAGTTCCGATCATAAATTTGTTGAGAATTATGGCGGGTGCTTGAAAAGTTTCAAGATTCAGTCAAAACAGCACGATTTTAGGTGCCATATTTTGCCAGATATGAATAGTATGAAATGGGAGTGAGAGCTCCAGATACATAGGATGTGGGAGTTATGATTGAACATTTGAGAGTTCTGGGATATACTTGAATATAGTTTCAAGGTAATTTTCCTGCTTTTTTCCACTGCTAATTTATTTCATCAATTTTGAGTGGACGAGCCCAAAGGTGGAAGAAACTCTTTCTACTGAAGCTAAATAAGCAATTGCTCATATATAAAAATTGCTTCAATATAGAAAGAAGCTGCTCAACTTCAGGGATATTTTTTTTTTGCGAAACCCACCATTGCAAGGCATTAATATTGCATAGTATCTCTTCTGAAAACATAAGTGCTGAAAAAGGTTCCATTTTTGCTTCAACTTTTATAAGAAGTGGTAGTAAGTAATCCACTATTTTCAAACATTTCTTTCACAATACTTAATGCTTGACCTTTCTCTACAGCAGCCAATTTAAATTTGGCTTTAGTTACAACCAAAATGTAAGCTACAAAATGGGATGTGCTTGTTTATATTTCGTTTTTTCAAAAATATGTAGTTGAGTCAATGGAAATTTTAATTCTTCCTCGATTTTTTGCTTAATTCCTTCCGCATTTCTACTGCGTCAGATAAAAACGCATTTTTTCTCTGTAATTTATCGAGTGCTACAGTTATGGGTTTTATGATGTTTAGGTATTCTTCAGCAGATCTTTTGAGATCAATGTTTGAAACTTTTTGATGGAGTCAGTGCTTTTCCGTCAGTTTGCTTGTATTTTACCCTAACTAGGTGAATATTCCTGAAATACTTAATGATTTGTGTAACATGTACTTTGATATCTTTTATTTCCATTTAAAAATCCGAGTATTTCCGGAGATATCCGGATAGAACCGAATTATTGAAAAGTAATTTTATTTTTTTTTCTGAGGTTATTTATAAACTTATTTCAAATTAAATTGCACTTTTGCACTTTCTTTTTTTAAATGCGAACTTTATTTTTATTTATCGTTTTTCAGATGATATTGGCGTTATTAATGTGAATAAGTACCTAGGTATGTGATTTTAATTTTTTTTCTTATTATTTTTAGTTTTGATATATATATTTTTTTTTTATTATTTATTTTGTTTTGGGGTAAAAAATAAACAAAACAGTTTATTTAATTTTGCTATTTTTAATTTTTATTAAAAATACAGGCTCCAATTTTCCACTTAACAAAAAACAAAATAAAATATTTTTACAAAATATAAAAATTTCAAAAGTAACTTAAACTAGGTATATAAAATTACGCCAAAGCAAAATAGATATCCCCGGAAATACATACTCCGAATTTTAAAACTGTCTAAACGGCATATTCTTAGGCATCTAAATGCGCAATTTTGTCTTAATTTGACCGACTTTGTATCTCGTACGGTTTTCGATATTCCCATACATAGACTCGAATTCGAGCCACCCTGTACAGTATTGTGTATTTTTTTAAATAATTTTAACGTGTTATTTTAAAATTAGGATTCTCATGATGCTGATCAGCTTTCTGTTGTAAACTGACCAACAACACTGATGATGACCTAACCGCCGAAACGCTTTGTTGTGAAATAAATGAGTTTTGTACGAGTTTCCGTTCTTCAATTCCCATTAAATTGGCAGATAGCGCTGAAAAATTTCCAAATTCTTCTATCCTGGCCCATTATCCCATCTTCAAATCGTTTTAAATGAGATTTCAGGCTAAATAAACTATGCGCCTCGATATGCTAAATGTAAAATTAATTTACCTCCAAAGTTGCCATGAAATTCACCTAGTCACACAAAAATTCAAAATTTTCCGATTCTAACCCACTTATCTAGCTTCAAACCGTTTTCAATGGGATTTCAGGCAATTAAATGTATTAATCTACATATTTTAACCAAAAAGGCTCCATCTTGTCAAATTTTCTATAATACGTCACAAGGAAAGCTGTAAAGAGTAACATTTCCGAAATAATGGATTTTTTCCCGATTTCGTACGGAAAATAATTGTTATAGAATTTTTTTATAGCAAAGATCATGAGGTTAACGAATCTGAGATTGATTTCTTCCAAATGGTTATGCGTTGGCTGTCACGCTTAATGTAGCAAAAAAATCCACCATTTCGGCATTTTCAATCGGATTATTTGATATGTTCGGCTCATTAATGCACGAAAGTTTGGTTCCTTCAGATTATTCCATTTTCCAGTAGTAAAACATGACAAAACGTTTAAATTGAAATAGCGCTGTATAAAGACATCATCATCAAACCGTTTTTGGCGTAGATCCTCCTCAAGTAAACGTTTTTTTTAAAAAATATGGGCCTCATCTTTGAAACTTCTGAAAGAGATATATTAGGAATTGAGTTTTTATTTTTTTTAGCTTTTTCCTCAACGTTTGCCCCCAGCTTCGACACTTTTTTTTGCTCTTTTTGACTTTTTTTTCATAAAGCATTTTTTTCTTTCCATTTTTGCCATCCCCTACCTCGTAACTTAACTCATTCGCCTTTTATTGGCCGAAAACCACGTTTTTCTAGCTAACTTTTTTTTTCTTATTTCGTTTTATAATATTTTTATTAACTTTACGAACAATTTTTTATGTTTTTTTTCAATTTTTTTCTTTTTGGGAGAAGCAGGAATGTGAAAACCTGGCTCAGATGGTAAGACGCGTGTTTAGATCGCGGAGTAATAAGTTTGACGCCCGGCCCTTAAAAAACTTTTTTATTTAGTATTTTTGAATTAGTTAGTTTTAAGCATGCCTTGGGTTAGTTTTTGTTGATTGCGCCCGCAGCGAGTGAAGGGTGCATGAATACAAATGCGTGAAGTGCCGGGGGATTAGTATATCACACGTGCTTATCTAGCCAATCAGGCGGCGTTATTTAGCTGGAGTTTTGTAACGCGGAGGCTTTCTAAATACGTGCTCCGTTGCAGAGATATCGGCAAAAAAAGGGTTTTTCCCCAAAATCACCCTTAAATTAGAGCCCCGATCCCTATTATGGTCAAAGGTAGCCCCCCATGAGACTCACCTAAATAAAAATGTCGACCCCGTAGCTCTTCCCGTTCTCCCGAAATTAATTATTTTAATTTTTCTTTCTCCCCTCTCTCCTTGCCGAACGGTGGGGTTACGGGGATCCAGTTTTCGTCCAGGATGCTTATTTCACCCCGGCTACATGTCCTGAAAATTTCAGTCCTTTAGCTATACTAGCTTCATTAAAATTAGTGATGAGCGAGACGGATCTTGATCTTGCGGTCTTGGTCTTGTAGAAAAAGCAACACCAAGACCAAGACCGAGCAATGCAAGACTTATGCAAGACCAAGACCTAGTATTGCAAGACTTACGCAAGACCAAGACCTAGCATGCATGCAATAGTCTTGCGGTCTTGCGTTTTTTTTTTCGCAATTTTTATTTGTTGGCATATTGCCCTTAATTCTGGGATCGAAATTGTTGGGTCGAAATATGGAGAGAAAACTTCCTATAAGCGTTTTTCAAAAATAATTTTGTTTGTGAGATACATGCAGGGAAAGTTAGACTATTTGCCGCGCTGCATTGTATGCATGTGAATAAGAATGCAGTCAAGTGAAAAGAGCAGTCAAATTTTTAAAGAAAATTATACTCATAATTACAATAATCTAATTTGGACTTTAAACAAATTACACAAATGTCAATACATATCTCCAAACGTTCTTGCATATAGACCGGGAGATAGAGACCGATTTTTGCATGTAATTTTGACCACTAAGCTCTTTGGAGGCTATAATATTACGCATATTCTGTGTGTGACAAATTGGAGCATCCTCCTAGGTTCTTACATACAGTATATCCGAAAAAGATAGAAATGTATTTGGGATCTTGATAACTATAGGAGATAGGAGATAAAAATTCTAGAAAAAACTGATTAAATGAAAAACGTTGTAAGATATTTAATTGCTAGTTCAATTCTGCTTTGATAATGAATTAGTTTTAATGAATTTATATTTCACAATAATGAATTTTATTTATCTTTTTTCATTTTCGACATATTTTCAAAAATCCAAAAAAAATTATTTTTAAACGCTGATGATTTTATGTAAGTTTTAAATTATTGTTTGTACCTACTACACAAAACATTGCACATAGTTCAACAGTCATTCTTGTATTACGCTGTGTAATTTGGTTGTTGCTTTTTAATAATTGTTCTTTGTTGTTTGTAATGTTCATTTTAATTCCGCAATATTACCTATTTCAAGCCTGTTATGAGATATGAATGTTAAGTGTACGAGAGAAGAGAACAATTTTGCTAAGTTTCATGAGTTTTTGTTTTTCTTTTAACAGGAAATAATGGTTTCTATGACATGTATAAGTATGCATTACATATTTTATCATTAGAATCCCTTTCTATTATTTCATTTCGTTATTGTTGTTTATTTATTTATATTTTATTAAACAAAGGTAGTACTTAAGAAAGGTTTTGTTTTTGGGCATAAGGCTCTTGTTTTGTTTTCTTTTTATCAAATTGAAAAGTTGCTCTTAACAGAGCCCCGATGATGAGTTAATAGTTAATATAATTCGAAACGTTGGTAAGAAATAATAATTGGTTCTCTTGATACTTGACCAATATTTCTACAAACACCACTTAAATTATACATGTTGGTCATCACCTTTACTGGTTTTTTGAAAATATCTCGACAACGAAAAAAGCTGGAATCATTATTAAAGCAGCATTGAACTATAAATTAAATAGTACAACTTTTTCCATTAAACCTATTTTCTAGCACTTATAGTTTTCAAGTTCCCAATCCTATAATGAGTGAAGAAAGGTACACTTTACCGCACGCGAGTAGGTAAAATTGTTACCGAATTTGTCATTTGCTGAGAAATGCATAAAACTGATGTGCAAACTTCCAAGTGATTCCTTAACCCGAAATGTTTTTTTGAGTATTTTTACTTAAAAAGTTACCTGATTTACTAGTTTAAATTTGTCGCTGTGGTACTTACTTAATACTGACAAACCAAAATTTTCATACTCACAAATACTGTCCCCATCTTTAAACCTTTATTTATTTGAAACTTTATTTTTAAATTTTCTTTGTATAAAAATTGCCTCCAGTAAACATCTACCAAAAAAGTGCAAGACTTGCAAGAGTCTTGGAGCAAGACCAAGACCAAGACTGGACCCTGCATGACCAAGACCAGTTATTAGACTGCAAGACTAAGACCACTTATGCAAGACCAAGACTAACCCGGTCTTGGTCTTGCATTATTTGCTCATCACTAATTAAAATGTTTCACTTTGATTTCCGTTCCATTTGATTTTCATTTCGCTAAAGAAGTTTCACTTCAATAAAAAACTTAATTCTTTGACTTAGAAATCAATGTTTTTACATTTTCCCTGAAAAGTCAATTTTCCCAACACTTTCGTAACAGAGTTCTCCTAAAAATTCCCCATCGAACTGTCGTATCAGTATAGTATATTGTGCAACAAGTGCTGAAAATGAGACTTTTCACACGAATGAGACAGTTTGGTGACACTAGCCGTAGGCGAGTGTCATAAAGTCTCATGAGTGTGAAAAGTCTTTTCAGCACGTGTAGCACACTATACTTTTTCCATGACTGCTATATACAGGGTGCCCGACTGGGAGTGTGGTAGAAAATTACATGTTATATGGGAAACTTTTTAATTATCGATTTATCAGAAAATTTTATTCCTAATGAAAGAAGCTACGTAAGAGATTCTCGCTAAACTATAACTAGGGGCACAGTCCTAAAATGGGGTCACCGGTGTGGTGTCGCTATTTTCCAAATACCTATTTTGAAAAAGAGGCTCAGGGGGCAAAGCCCTAAAACGAGGCCCCAGGGGGGCGAAACCATACAATGGGGTCTATGGTACGGGAGTCCCTTTTTTTACAGATTTAGGAATGGAGCCCCTGTGGCGAAGCCCTAAAATTGGGCCCCAAGCCTTGAAAGGGGGCGCCTGGTATGAGAGTCCCATTTTAGAGATCTGGGAATGGGACCTCTGAGGGCTAAGCTCTAAAACGGAGACGAAGTCCTTTAACCTAAATACCCGAATAAGCGTGTGAAAAGTATACTTTGCACACGGCGTGTGAAATGTCCAGTTTTCAAAAGCAGTTGTTAGTGCGTTTTTGTCTATTTTCAGGGCAGTCGTAGAAAAAATATTTTCTCAATAATATTAATATTACTATATTAGAGAGAACCGGTGCAGAAGCAAACAATATTTGAACAATATTTCTAAGGTAAAAATATTATTGGAGCCTAGTCATTGTTACACAATAATATTAAACAATATTATAATATTATTATTCATCATTTAAGGATCCCTCTACATTAGCCATGGCATGAGGTGATCGTGCAACTTTCCTTACCATGATTCGAGGGTCAATATTTTCACCAATGAATATCAGACTTGTGCAAACTTTACCCAATCCTTTGCCTATTTGGCATGTCTTCAGACCATTCACGTTGGATAATATTGTGCAACATTTGAAAATTATGAAATAAATCGAGTGCATATAAGTGTCTTAAGCTAATAAAATAAGGCTAGAGCCGAGGGTAGCCGACGACGTATACATAAATTTGATGATTTCTTCAGATTTTTACTTTCTTTAGATACTAGACCATGCCTTATGGGAAAGTGTAAACTCACAGCAAAAAGATATTATAAAAATTTAGTATATTTTAATTATTTTTTTTTGTAAATTTTGCGCCTAATTTGTCGTGTAAACAGCCGGAGATCACTGTTGCTAGATGAGATTTTAAAAAATCACCTAAACATGGATAGTTAGGCCAAAATAAAGCAAAATGAACGTATTTTCAATATATTTTGTTGAATAATGATGTTTTATTTAATAGAAAATACTGCACAATTCAGAAAATATATCATAAATAAGTAAGTGATTAGAAACAGCAACATATGAATGTCAAATCTCTTCCGCTTAAGCTAAGTTCATACAGAGATTTAACTTAATTGAATGACGTTCTAAAACAGAAATATTTAATTTTCTACCAATGAAACAACATCTGCTGTCGAACGCGCATTGCATTAAAGCAAGGCCCTTATCAACTGTCAATGATGACAGGTAAATCAAATTAAAATTAATGAAAAAACTGAGAAAATGGAACAGAATAATTATTCTAGACTGACTTAAGTTAATAAAACACTGCTAGAACCGAGGGTAGACCGACATGTTAGATCATAATATTATATTTCAGATAGTAGACTATACTTGATGGGAAAGTCTAACTATCACGGCAAAGAGATATTATAAAAATTGATTATCTTTTCAATTTATTTTTGTTTTTCTTTGGTAAATATTGCGCCTAATTTTCCGCTCTTCTGTCGTGTAAACAACCGGAGATCATCGGTGCCAGATGAGATGAAAAAATCACCTAAACTTAGATCGTTAGGCCAAAAACAAAGCGAAACAAACGTATTTTCAATATATTTTTAATACATAATGATGTTTTATTTAATAGAAAATACTGCGCAATACAGAAAATATATCATAAATAATTATATGATTAAACAACATGAATGTCAACTATGTTCCTCTTAAGCTAAGTTCATAAAGAGATTTCATTTAATTTAATGACGTTCTAAAACAGAAATAACATAATTTGAGATTTAATTTTCTGCCAATGAAACGTCTGCTGGCGAACGCGCGTTGCTCTAAAGCAA
>JAEQML010073204.1:0-15088 GCA_016904865.1 Pissodes strobi | reverse complement strand
CTATACTCCATGAACCTACTGTTAATCATGTTGGAAATGCACCTGGGCGCCTACCAGTGCTACCGCATGCGGCAGTCTGCCAAGAAAGTCGTAGCGATAGACCAGACGTTTAATGGCGACAGACAGCCTCCCTGCCCGCCGTGTAAACTTAGTATGAAGGTCAAGGTGCGAGACAGCAAGCAAGAAGACAAAAAGCAGCGAATTGCGCTGCAGCAGGCGCGAATTGTCACTAGCGCGCAGCAGAATGTCAAAATGAAGGTGGCGGGCGTGCAGGTGGTCAGTCAGGGGGTCGTCAAAAGTAAGCTAATCGTTTAATTGTATTTAAAATCGAATATTGCATATGGGTGATTTTCAAATAGTTTTAACATTTCAGTTCCTTGAACTTTTTCGTTTTTTTTTTAAACGGCAAATAACTGCATTTTTTGGAAGATCATTGGTATTACTTTGTTTCCACAGAAAACTAACACACGATCGAGAAAAGTAGCTGGTTCATACCAATTTTTAATTTTAAGTGTCAAACATTAAAACAATTCGTGTAAAGCGATTCAAAATAAGAAGAACCCTAGTCGCGACATTCAATTCTCATTACCGTACACCGCACATTTAGGTACCTATTTTGTCCGTTAGGCGGCTCAGAAGTCAGTTTCCTTCTTCGTAACGTATATGTGTTACAGTCTGTTGTGCTATAGATTTGTGACAAAAACAAGGTGAGTACATTTTTTTAGTTCAATACCGTCCATTTCATAAAAATTAAATTTCGAGAAAATGTGTAATAAAACTCAACCAAAAATCATCAGAAACCAAAAATACAAGTGAAGGTGACGACAACAAGAAGGGACAAGAAGAAATCTCAGAAAAGGAGCCAAAATATGACACAAGCTGTGATTGATGTTCAAAGAGAGAAATGCAGAGAAAAGAAGAGTACAAAATATAGAGAACGCGTTGCTGCTGATCCAGCCAGAGAGATCAGCAAAGGCTCAGTTGTATGAACGTGAACGAAATAGAAAGAGAAAAGGAAAAGGGCAGCTAAAGAATATAGCCGACATGGAAAAGCGTGAAAAAAAGAAGCAGAGAGGAAAAATGGATCAATGAGATATTATCAAAAGAAGCAAATAACAAGTAGAACAACGGAATATATCAATGCAAATAACTCCACCACATCATCTCCCTTACCATTAGAAGAAAACTTTGAGCACATAATTGAAGAAGTATGTGCGAAGTAAGACGAAGACAAAAGCGAAACACAGAAAGAAAACGACAAGAAGTATTGGCTTTGAAGAAAAAGCTATATTTTGCTAATAAGAAGATGGAAAAGGGAAGAAAAAGTATCGCCGACTCGAACAGCAACAAGACCACTCCTTCTCCTGGAAAAGAAGTCGACATCTCACTTAAACAAGGAGATACCAAGGAAGTTAGAAAAAAAATATTATTTGAGGCAACATTAATTAAACAAATACGAGGCAATGCTAAAAATATTCAAATAGAGTGAAAAACAGAATTTTTCGAAATGTATAAAAGGGAAATATATTAAAAAATATAAATTTATTACAGAACTCGGAAAATTAGGAATAGTTAGTCCTCATATGAAAACTGTCGTAGTGCTAGCTAGCTAAAACACATATTTAATTCATTCAATCTTAATATGATGCACGTCGACCAGCCATCAAGAATTACATCGACAAATTCAACAATGATTGACTATACACGGTGTCCCATATAAGAATGCACAGTACATAAATATCGCAAACCAGAAGAGCTACAAAGATGACTAAATTAGAGAAAAGGTGTGCTTAGCTGAACCCTACAAAGTCATGCTTCGAAATCTAAAAAAATCCGATTACTTCCGAAGATATTTGAGAAAACCCGAATTTTCTCGAAATCGTTTTTATTTTTTTCTGACTTTATTTGAAAAGATACGACAATGCAAATTTCACATTGCCATTACCACTTTTCCTGCTCTTCAAGTTGATCTTATTACATTTTCAATCTGACGTTTCGTTTCTTAGCAACCATCATCAACTTTGTTTTTTTAAATAGTCGAAAAAATTTCTTTTATTCCTAAAACCCTCTAATTTTAATCCTAAATCCAACAACATATCGCTCTTTACATTTATCCGACGTTTCGGACAAAAAAACCATCATCAATTCCATTGGATGATGATTTCGAAGAAACGAAAGGTGGGATCAAAAATCTAATTACGTCATCATGTAGAGGAGGCAAAATGGCATAAGATTGTGAATTTTATTTTGATCAATTTTGATTATTAAAGCCTGAAAAAAAAATCAATTGCAATCTACGAATTCTTGAAATTTAAAACATAATAAATGTTTTTCAGGTTTTAATAAAGAGGGTAGATCACAATAAAATTCACGTTCCTATGGCAATTTTTGTCCTCTTCCTAATGACGTAATTAGATTTTTGATCCCAAGTTTCGTTCCTGCGTAATCATCATCAAATAACATTGATGATGGTTTTTTACATCCGAAACGTCGGATAAATGTAACAAGCGATATGTCGTTGGATTTACGATCGAAATTAGAGTTTTTTAGGAATAAAACAAATTTTTTCGACTATTTGAAAAAACTAAGTTGATGATGGTTGCTAAGAAACGAAACGTGAGATTGAAAATCTAATAACATCAGCTTGAAGAGCAGGAAAAGTAGCAATGGGAATGTAAAATTTGCATTGTCATATCTTTTCAAATAAAGTAAGAAAAAAATGAAAACGAAATCGGGAAAATTCGTCTTTTCCTAAATATCTTCGGATATAATCGGATTTTTTTTGATTTGGAAACATGACGTTGAAGGATTTGGCAAGGCGCAACTTTTCTCTAATTTAATCATCTTTGTATCTCTTCTAATTTGTGAGATCCCTATAGTGTGCATTCTTATATGGGACACCGTGTATTGCTGCAACTTTTCGATGTGATGAAGTTCTTTGTTCGGCAGTTTTCTCTGGGCTGTCAGATCATGAAGCAATTTGCTTTACATTTCCATTTTACTCGAAGACAGGGAAAAGTCCCGTTAAAATGAGCAGACTATTTACAAAAAAATTTCAGAAAATTTGAATTGTTGTGTGGTCAAACTGATTTCAATAGAGTTGTTTCTAGTGACGAGCCTTTGCAACATTTTCACTTGCTCTTAATCAGCAGATTTGATGCCTGTTTTCCTAATGTCAAGATTAAGCTTAAGAAATCTAATCCTTGGTTTACCAAAGGTCTAAGGGTGTCTGCTGCTAATGTGAGATCCTTGCAACATATCAAAAAATTTTTTGGTCATAATGAGTGCTTCTGTAACTATTTTAGAGATTACCTGAAGATTTATAGAGGTACTGTTAAGCTAGCAAAAAGAAACTTTTTTAATAATAGGATTGAACATTCATCTAATAAAAATAGGGAATCTTGGAGAATAGTCAGGAAGCTAACAGGTAAAAATTCCTCTTCTATTAGTTCGGAACTTAAACTCCTTTTACTGTAATATAGCTACTGATCTTCATAGTGAAATCAATTCTAGCAAAAATCCCAATGAGTTCCTAAACAGAATTTCTGTTTGCAACACGTTCTTCCTATCGCCTACAACAGTCTTGGAACTAAAAGATATCTTCAAAATGTTAAAAAATAACAACTCTCAGGATGGGACAAGATCTCACTTCGTGTCATTGAAGCACTTCCTAACTCTGTTTTGCAGAGTCTGGCTGAGGCCTCCAGAAAATTTTCCAGATGTCTTAAAAAAGCTTTTATCATCCCTTTGTTTAAAAATGGTAATCATAATACTCCCTCTAATTTTAGACCTATTATTGCCCTTTTACCAACATTATCAAAAATAATTGAGAAATTGGTGTAAGTGAGATGACTTCCTTTTTAGTCAGTCAGAACCTTCTAAGTTCATCACAGTTTGGCAGCTAAAAAAAAGTACCAATGATGCCATATTTAACTTTCTTGAACATCTTTATACTCAATTAAATTCAGGTGAAAGGGCTTCGGCTATATTCTGTGATCTTACAAAAGCATTTGACTATGTGGATCACAGAGTGTTGCTGATGAAGCTGGAGAGGTATGGTGTCAGGGGAGTCGCCTTGGAGTGGTTTCGTTCATATTTATCCGACAGGAGTCAGGAGGCAATCTTTAACAATAATAACTCATCTGAACAACCTATAACTGTTGGGGTTCCGCAGGGATCAATTTTGGGACCCCTTTTGTTTTTGATCTTTATTAATGACCTTTTACATCTTCCAATAAGAGGAAGATTCACGGCTTTTGCGGATGATCAGACGGTATTATGGAGTGACTCTGAGGTTGATGTGCTTAAAAGAATTATTCAGGAAGACATATGACTTTAATATTTTGTTTATTTTTTCCAATGCAGTCTTCTGTTTCATAACCCATTTGTAATATAACATGTTAAAATTATCTGATTGCCTTAACAAAATTTGGCAGCTTGACAACACAATTGGAACATTTACCATACATTCAGGTTTTGTTCAATTTGCAGCAGATAGCTCTCAATAGCTCTGAAACAGATTTTACTTTCATAATTTTTAGATAAACCCTATAAAATAGCTTAGCAGAAGAAGAACCAGTGAATTTCTTATAAAGCTCCTTTATAAGCAATACAAATGCAAATAGGTTAGCTTTTAATATGTCAAAAACGAATATTTTAAACTTTAAATGTCATATCAATAATATTCAGTTGGAAGACGAAAATATCGTATGCCCAGAAGTAAGCAAATTTCTTGGTCTGTCAATAGATGGACATCTAAAATTTGAAGAGCATGTCAAAAAAGTGAACAAAAGAATTGCCTCTAGTTGTTACGCTTTGAGAATCATTTCTGAAAATCTCGGATTTGTGTTGGCCAAAAATGTATACTATTCTCTGGTACAGTCTCATCTCAGTTATGGAGTTTGATTTTGGGGTTCTTGCACTAATTATGTGTTTAACAGTGTTTTCATTTTACAAAAAAGAGCCCTTAGGAGTTTATGTAGGGTTAGAAGAAGGGTGTCTTGTAAACCTCTTTTTTGCATCACAAAATTTTAACTGTGTATTGTATTTTCATTTTAAAAAGTGTTTGTCTCGTTTTAAAAAAATATAATAGTGAATTGGACCGAGAAAGGCATTACAATGCACGATTACAATACACTCGGATGCTTCAGTTACCCATTCCAAGCTTTAGTCTGGTCAGGAACTCCTTTGTTTATAATGCGAAGAAAATGTTTAACCACCTACCCATATACCTAAGAGCTCTTTCAGACTATAAAAAATTTAGGTATAGAACAAAGGAGTTTTTGGCCACGAAAGCTTATTATTCTGTAGCAGAATACTTTTTCTGAATAGGCTGTCTCTTACTTTGTGTTATTTTGTTTTATTTTAGTTTTATTATATATATTTTTTATATGTTGATTTAACTATGATGTATACCTACTTAGATTAAGCATGGCTTTGTCAATGACTACCCTGTATTCTGACAAATAAAGCTAATTTTTGACTTTGACTTTGATATTCAAAGAAGCAGCAGATATAAAAGAAAAATTAAGAAACAAGTCCACTCGTTTAGAAAGCTAGTCACAGATTTTTTTGATGATGAGAGCGATGTTGACTTCGGGAAAAAGAGACTGCATTACCCAAAATCAGACCAAAAAGCAAAAAAGATACTTAATAGGACATATGAAGGAGCTTTATAAGAAATTCACTGGTTCTTCTTCAGCTAAGCTATCTTATAGGGTTTATCTAAAAATTATGAAAGTAAAATCAGTTTCGGAGCTATTGAGAGCCATCTGCTGCAAATTGAACAAAACCTGAATGTATGGTAAATGTTCCAATTGACAGAAGACTGCATTGGAAAAAATAAACAAAATATTAAAGTCAAGATAACCCACAAAATAAGAGTTCAGTCGTCACTAAATCCAATAGTGTCAGAAATAAACATATTGTTCTATAAACATTCCTGTAACATTATGCATCAGCAAAACAGTTTTAAGATGAGAAAATCTAAGCTAGAATATTTCACTAAACTATTTAACTGGCTCTACTCAGACACTTGTTTTTCTCAGAACTCTGACAAACTTATCCTTGGATTGACTTTACTACTGTGGTTGTGAAACCCCTAGTCCTAGCAGTCGTCAAATGACTAACCGGTACCAGGTTTGGTAAGGAATAAAGGAGTAGAAGCTAGAGGCAGCTGTCTAGCTGACCTTAAGAGCGGATAGAACCTGAAGGCAGCTGTCTAGCTAACCTGGGAGCTGGTTTTAGGTGAGATCAAAGTCTGACGAACGGATGGTTCGGTAGCGTATTTATATTAAAAAAGTGATGACCATTGCTTCCGTTGATTGCTTGCTGCTGCATTTTAGTAGATTACAATATTTTCAATACCCAACAAATTCAGTTTCTTGTATTTTTTTTGCCGATATGCTTAATTTTTTTTTCCAAAACTGCTGCATGAAATATTAAAACTATTTGAGAATCACCCATATACACTTCCGACCCGATGGAACATGACTAAAACTCCATCAGATTGAGTTGCAACACTGGTATCTTTTGGTCGTATGACATAAAATTGTATACATATATATTAACTTCACAATTAAATAACGCAAATCATATGTTAATGTGGGACTGTTAATTTATTCATGATGATAATATTTACCAAGAATCTTGAACGGGGTATTCCCACTTTGAAAGCTTGAGGCATTTGTCTGATATCGCAAGTTTCACATAACTCTCCTCTAACTATTCGCCGCTATGCATATTTCCTAATCTAATTTTTCCTTAGCTGTGCCGCTAATTAACATCTCACAGGCCGGTGGACATGTCCAACGGGGCACACCCATAAACGTTTCGTCAGTTTTAAAGCCCATTGACAAGGTGCCGACGAGTTTCGCTCAGTTGGTGCAGACGTCTACCGGGAAACACTTGTTGTTGACGTCGAATCCTAATCTCGCTGAGAACGTCCCGGTCACGCAGACTATAGCAGGTAATTATAATTATTGTTTTGAATATTTTTGGATTTGCATTTATCTAGTTTTTCAAGATTTCTTGACTCGTTATTCTCAATATTTTAGGAGGTCAAAAACTAACGTTCCTATCTGCCAAACAACCCATTTCCCCCAACGCAAACAGTTCTCAAGCGATAACGAAAGCCTATGTAAAGTTTCAGTTGACTTCTGTGGCGACCGGCACGACTACCACTAGCTCGGTAGGTAAAGTACTATTTTTTTTTCTGTTTAAATATATTCAACTGGGAGTAGATTTTAATTTTCTTATTGAATAATTAAAAGTTAATAATCGGTATTCTTTCTAACAGTTTATGAAACTTGTAGAATTCCACTGCTGCTGCCAGAGGGGGAGATGACGGACTGAGGCCTGTAAATGCTAATTTTTTAGGACAATTATATTCCAAACAAAACAGTCTGGACGTTCGGTGGAGGAAGGATGATCGGAAAAGTTATATTCAGGTGAGTGAATTTCTAACCGTGCTTTTGGATTAGGTTAAAGTGAGTGGATCTATACCCAACCCTCCACCACCATGTTCGTTTTTGATGTATAATTTGTTAGTTGTTTTTGTTTTTTTTAATATAACAATACTATTCTATGATACGTTTCTGATATAAGCTAAGAATCAGCTTCCTTAAAAATGTTTAAATACAACCAAGAAAAGAGAAAAATATCAAAAAATCATCTGATTTTAATTGTAGCTTGAATGATAATATAATAGCTAATGCAAAAAACAAAAATAAGGCATTGTGGAACATTTTTAATAAAGAATATTGACAGAGATTCTAAGCAAAACAACATTAGACTAAACTCCACAGGGCCAAAAGAAACTCGGATCAAGATATCTGCGAAAAGATAGCCAGAATAAAGGAGTGCACAAGAGTGTACAAACTTCTGGCTGTCGAAGGTACTGTGGGTGAAGCTGGACATCTAAAGAAAACAGATGGCACGTTTACCAGACCAGCTCCACAAGTGAAACTCTGGAACTACTGGGACACACATTTCCCAGAGTCATAAACAATCAGAACAGACCAGAACCAACAGCAAGGCATCCAAGGCCAGAAAAAACAGATTGGAAAAGGGCCAACGAGATTTTTACATTTGAAAAAATTAAATGGGCAATAGGGGAATTGCAGCTTTATAAGTCCCTCGGAGCAAATGAAATCTACCCAGTTCTGTTGGAAAGGGCAGGATATACTAATGCCACACATCTGCAAGATAATCAGAGCATGCATAGCGTGCCTTTTTGCCAAAAAAGGCAGGACACCAGACCAGAAGCCAACGTCATACAGATCGATAAGTCTAACTTCATTCCTGTTTAAAACATTGGAAAAACTAGTCGATCGGCATATTCGCGACAACATTTTCTCAACAAAACCCCTTTCACTAGCTTTAATATGCGTACCAACCAGGAAAGTCTACATATTTGGACCTGGACGATCTAAATAGACTCCTGATGAAAGCAATAGACGGTAAGGGAGTGACACTAGCCACCTTTCTAGACATAGAGGCTGATTTCAACAACGTTCCAGCTAAATCAGACCCAAATAAATCCCCCCAACCATCTGCAGCTGGATCCAAACAAACCTAAAGTATAGGACAATAACTGCCACCATAGGTGCATATACGGTTACGGGCTGCCCCCAAGTAGTGGTCCTATCACCATTACTGTGGGCCATTCTGGTAGATAGTCTACTGGACAAGATGGAAAATTAACGATACAGGCTATGCAGACGACTTAGTCATAGTAGTCAGGGGAGGGAACATGGGCTATGTTTGAATAAGACCACAAAACACCTTGAACATAGTAAGCAAATGGTGCGAAGAGGAGGATTTGTCGGTTAATCCGCTGAAAACCACAATAGTCCCATTCACAAAGCATTAAAGGATCTGAAAAGTTCAATGGTCAGTGGGATAATAATTTCCTTTTCCAGGGAAGTCAAATATCTAGGTGTCACTTTTGACCAAGGTATGACTTGGGGACCGCATCTTAGGAAGGTCACTCAGAGAGCAAGAATTGAACTGGGCAGATGCGGGCGACATTGCGGGAGAAACTGAGAATGAGCCCCAAAATGAATCTCTAGTTGTACAACATGGTGGTAAGACCCATACTAGCCTATGGCTCTATAGCCTGGAGCATAAAGGCCACGCAAACAGATGCAATCAGGCAACTAGAAGGTATACAAAGGCTGGCATGTCAGTACGTCTACGGGGCGATGAGACAACCCCAACTGCAGCACTGGAAGTCCTGCTAAATCTAGCTCCATTACATATCCTTATACAGGGGAACGTAAGAATGGTACAATACCGGCTCAAGCAAGACAAGTCCATCATTGAATGGGAAAGGCCCACAAGCTGATACTAGAGGACAGCGGTGAGATCAAATATCTCTTCGAAATGCCATCAGACTTTGTTTTCCAACCCCCTCCTATGGGTTTGATAGACCCTTCTCAGTAGCAATTGTAGGCAAAGAAGATTGGGAGGGAGGGGGGCTCCTATAAAAGCGGACCAAGCATGGTATACTGACGGCTCTAAGACCAGTAACGGGGTGGGAGCGCCGGAGTCCATGGAATATCTCCATAAACAAGGGCAGTTAAGCCACAATGTTCCAAGCAGAGGTCGTGGCAATTCAACACTGCATCATGGAGATTCAGAAATTGATCATTAGAAAATGGAGGGTAGCCATATATTCCGACAGTCAGGCCTCCTTAAAAACAGTTAATGCACACAAAGTCAGATCTAGACTAGTTAAAGACTGCATAAGTCCCTTGAAGTGGTCGGTCGTACCAATAAGCCCTCCATTGTGTGGGTTCTGGGCCGTCGAGGCAACGAAGAAGCCGATAAACTTGCAAAACGGGGGAAGTAAGGTTACGCTGCGGGATAGCAGGAAGAATCTTCAAAACAGCAGTTAAAAGCTGGATAGATATTCTCTAAACTGGTTGTTACAAACATCAGGGCAATTACAGGCCAAACAGTTCGTAATACACGGCTCCCCAATATTCATGGCAGATCTACTAAGAGGGGTCGCAAGACGATAAGAATATTAGTGGGTCAGCTGACGGAGCACTGTGGAATGAACAGACACAGGAAAAGGATCGGCCTGGCAGATAATAGTCGATGCAGGTTTTGTCAGGAGGAAGAGGAAACTCCATAACACGTGGGGTGCGAGTGTGAGACCCTGCAGGCTCAGGTATGCAAGGCTAGGAGAGACCAAACCAGGACCTGCAAGGTACATAGAAGAGCTGGTATTCCATTTGTGGAGTCTGATTAGGAAGACCAGACTGGATGAGGTCCTCTAAGCATGGTTCGAAGTGCTACAATAAACCTGCATAGGTTGCAGTGGCAGCGGCGGGTACGGGTACCAACTCCCTTCAATTCTATTCTATTTTACTCTAAATTCCACTGACAATACTTTAAATGATTACCCAAAAATTATCCCAAGTATTTTTAGAGATCAATTTAATCTATCAAGCAATACTGAACACTGCGCCAACAACTATGAGTCCAAATTTTCCAGAAACCTTCATTCATTGTGTATTGACCCCGTGGATGAGAGTGAGCTATTCAGAATCATAACGGCTTTGCCCAATAAATATTCCAGTAGAATGGACGAATTTCCCATTCTTCTATTAAAGTACATTGCATACTACATTAGTATACCACTGACTTCTATAATAAACAAAGGTTTTTCACTGAGAATTTTCACAGATTCTCTTAAAATAGAAAAAATCATTCCCATTTTCAAAAAGGGCAATATATATGATAGGCCAGTTTCACTCCTGTTGGCAGTGTCAAAGGTGTTTGAGAGAGCAATTTTTAACAGGCTTTTACCCTTCTTTTTTTAAATGCAATATTCTCACACCAAACCAATTTGGCTTTTTGCCTGGAAAGTCTACAGATATGGCAATTTATCGAGCCCTGACACAAATTATTATGAAACTTGATAGAAACGAGTATGTTGCTGGCCTGTACTTTGATCTCTCAAAGGCCTTTGACACCACATACTTCATACTGCTCCTAGCTAAACTTGAGCTATATGGAATGAGGGGAGTGTCCCTGAAACTTCTAAAGTCATATTTACCAAATCAATCCCAATGTGTAAATAATCTGATTTCAAAGACTTCCTCAGATCTTACTGGGATATTTAGAGGTATACCCATACTAGGTCCGGTGTTTTTTTCTGCTGTATATTAATGATCTTCCTGACTGTATGTTGAGGCAACGGGATAAACGATGATCTAGATGGACTGGTTTGTTAATAACTCATCGGCCATTCTGGCAGCTTCGTATATTGTTGGGCTATCAGTGAACTGTTCTCGAATTGTGGGGAGAATGGCTGGGTAGTACGAACAAAACCACTTTCGAATTGATGCCAATAAAACAGGCCTTATATATTTTAGTAAAAACAAAACACACACAATCATATGTTCAAAATGAACAAAAGTCACTACCTAAAATTGAATCAATAAAATTTTTAGGGCTTAACATCGACTATTGGTTGGGAGAAGCACACAATGCAAGTTCAATCCAATAGACACACTGTATCACCAAACAACATACAACTCTTCTACTCTGCATATGTGCAATCCCAACTATCAGTGGCGCACACAGGGGGGGGGGGCTGTATAAAAGGTTGAAAACCTTCGAATTGAAAGTAGGAGAGTGTTAAACATTTTTTTTTACTATTGTAAAAGATAGAATTTTGAGTCAGTGCGTAAGTTGGTATTGGTAAGCTAATTTTAATGAAGAACGTGTATTGGTAGTGCTAATTGATCTAATCATAGAGCAGTACTTTCTACACATCAAACACACAGTTTCCAGAATAATGATAGAGGGCAATGTGAAAATCCTTTCTCGTACAAAACAAGGTCTAATGACTCCCTGTACCCAAGGCCACAAAGAATTGTAATGGCGCGCTTTTGTAGAACAAAGAGAGGTAAACAAGTACTCCACACAGCTCCGCCAGAAACAAACACCATAACGCAGATGGGAGTCCACCATGGCAAAATAGGCACTTTTAGTCAAAGTTTTATCTAACTGGCTTTTAATATTTCTTAAGGCAAAACAGTTAGTTGCCAGTTTTGAAGATGATCAGTATGCTTGTCGAACCTTAACCTAGCGTCAATACACAAATCCAAAAATGTATTAACGTGAAGGCACAGGGTCAGTATCCAGGCTTACACCATTTAGATGACACTTGAAGTACAATATATTGGTCTTGGAAATATTGAATGACAATCGATTGCAATCGCACCGGTCCTTACCAATGGCCAGATTCCTGTTAATCATACTAACTTATGAGATATCATTCTGAGGATCGTCCAGATTTGCTATGGGTGTCTTTCAGACTCAAAAGATTGTTGTGAGATGCATGCGCCATTGCCATCCTTTAACCATCCTTTATGCCGGCCGTTCTTTATTGAAATGGGGATACTTACACTACCAAATCTTTACTTCTTGGCTTTGGTTACTTTCGTCAAAAAGAATCCTTCTTTTTTTCTTATAAACCGAGATTTATAAGCTTCAGATATGGCAGTCACGATCAAAGGTGGAATTGCTTTGCTAAATCCCCACCATGCTTCTGCCTTTTTTGGAAGAGGGCCATATTTTAAATGCATTAAGGCATTTGAGATTCTGCAGTTTGCGCTCTCTAAGCGTGTTTATTTATTTAATTTTAATGAATAATATACATATAATAATCAGTAGTTGTAAGTGGATTTTATCTGTGTAATGTATCTTGTAATTTTGTGCATATGTATTTGTTCTTTTATCATATTTTATGGAAAACATTGTAATGTTTAGTCATAACTGCCACATTCCCTTTATGACGTTGCTTTTTTACTTTGCATCTAGTCTTGTTGGCAATAAAGATATTAAATAAATACAATTATTTTAGTCAGTAGACGAACCGAAAAACGAATATAAAAGAAGACTGCAGCTCATGACGCGGATTAATACCCAACGCTGTTCCGCTTTGCCACTTTACGGCAGAGATTTCCAAGATGTGATCAAGATATATAAGCCAAACGAGATAGATGTATGGAATGGAGGCCACATAAACTGTTTGAACGCCCTCTTCGGGAAGAATCTCGATCAAACGACTGCCTTCCTAAGAAACGTGTTGTATAGTCCGGAAAGGAGGATAGACGAATTGAAAGAAATTTGCGATAGGTAAGGGCAATTTTCAAATATTTGACCCCAAACGATTTGAATGATGTAAGGAGGGTGTATTGTTTACTTAAAAAGCTATGAAAAAGGGAGAGCTGGTGCATTCATGCCAAGTTGTTGAAATCCTGTTTAGCTTTTTGCAAGTTCTTTTCTATTATTTGGGCTACCAGAGAATTCACCTGTTTGCATGCATTTTCATAGAAATGCAATAATTTTACCGTATGATCTTCCTTATCCAATGTGATTAAAGAAATGCATATTTAATCATAATTTATCAGGAAGTAGATTAATAAGTAACTTACCAAGCATGGCAACTCTTTTTAGAAGCTATGCATGAATGTTGCAGACATTATTGATAACTGCAGTATAAATTTCGGACTCTTTGTAGTCTATGTCCTTACTTCTGTGCTTTGGATATTTCCAGACAAAGTTTTTTTTGGCGTTTGCTTAGAGTGCATTCAAGCCAAATATGTTTCTAGGTTTATATTCTACGTGCCACCAGTAAAAGCAGACGAACCCGAAATCCGAGTATGGCATCCCCCGCCCAGCGAATACTGGGCGCGCAAAGAAGAACAGAACCTCATCCAACAGCTCTTCTCCAAACCGGCAACGCCGCTACATCACATTGCCTCCGCCATGGTCACGCAATTCCCCGATCCTAGACTAATACAGTACGATTGCGGCAAATTACAAACGCTGGACAAGTTATTGAGACAGTTGAAGAGCGACACCCACAGAGTACTGATCTTCACTCAGATGACCAAGATGTTGGACGTGTTGGAAGCGTTTCTCAACTTTCACGGTCATATCTATTTGCGGTTGGATGGTAGCACTAAGGTGGACCAGAGACAGGTATGTACCAGTGTTTTGCGTCAGGTGCGCAAATGAATAATTGATGAATGTTTTTAGGTTTTAATGGAAAGATTTAATGGAGACAAGAGGATATTTGCATTTATATTGTCAACCCGATCAGGAGGCGTGGGTGTCAATCTTACAGGGGCGGATACAGTTATTTTTTACGACTCCGATTGGAATCCTACAATGGACGCCCAGGCGCAAGACAGATGCCACAGGATCGGGCAAACTAGGGACGTCCACATTTACAGGTACTTGAGGACACTATGTTTAGGTGTGACAAAACTGAAAAAATTGGTTCTAAGTTGATTATAATATTATAAGAACATTTATTAATTATTTTTGTACCTTCCTGATCCAATGTTGCTGATCGAATAATAATCAGTGAACAATTTCGAGGAAGAATAGCATCGAGTAATTTACCAAGCATGATTATTTTTTTACCAAAAAATTATGCATGAATATTACACACATTTCTAATTAGGGTTGCCTCTGAATTGTAATTCGTTTCAAGTTGCGATTTTTCGTTTTAATGCTTTTTGTTTTCCGCAGGCTAGTGAGCGAAAGGACGATAGAAGAAAATATCTTAAAGAAGGCAAACCAGAAAAGACTGCTTGGCGATTTGGCGATCGAAGGTGGCAACTTCACGACCGCATATTTCAAGAGTGTAAGTTTGTAAATAAACAGGCATTAACCTGTAGCTAGCAGACAATATATGCCTTTTTCATTTACAGAGTACTATTCAAGATTTGTTCAACATTGATCAGACTTTGGAGACGGCGGCGCAACGTATGTCGGAGGTTGTAGAGAGTAGACGTGAAATTGCCACAATCAGCAGCGACACATCAGTGGCGCTACCCGAAGAGAAGTCAGCAGCTGGAGCTTTAGAAAACGCTCTGGCCGCCTGTGAGGACGATCAAGATGTCCAGGTAACGTACTCATTCGTTATGTGCAAATACTAAAGATTCGTAAGAAATCTCCTCCATCGAGTTCTCTGAATATCTTAGATTGTTTTTTGAATTTTGCTAATGTTATTTCTTCAGGCCGCTAAAGTAGCCAAAGCGGAAGCCGTCGCTGA
>JAEQML010073201.1:0-15088 GCA_016904865.1 Pissodes strobi | reverse complement strand
TAATGAATTACTCAGTAAACGTATTTTTATCGATTTTAAAAATTTTGCATTTTTTAAAGGAAAGTCGATGTTAGATATCGAATTTTATATCAATTTTTAAAATGTGTGGGAAAAATTACATTTCTAACTACAATATTTCAGTATTTATAGAACCATTCCTTCTCTACTGAACAGTGAAAACTGCAGTTTTCTATCGTATTTGGCTAATTTTTGAATCCCGACTTTCTAAGAGCTTGCGATTTTGAAAGTGTTTTTCACGAAATGTTTGCGAATAACTGAAAATCCGAATCGACTAGAGAAAAACCTAATAGTATTTTCTTCATTTACGCCCTCAAATTACTCAGTAAACGTATTTTCATCGATTTTAAAAATTTTAAATTTTGCCAAAATTCGATATCGACATATCAATTTTTAAAATGTTTGGAAAAAAATCTATTTTTGCTATAATAATTATACTTTTGCACTCGCTGAAATCGAAATTGAGCACCGTTTTTCATATAAAACGTTTCAAAGTACGATTTAAAAAAAAGTACAGTTTTTTACGAACTTTTTTAAAATCGATAAAAAAATTTGAACGATAAAAGGGGATTGTTGAAAATGAGGCAGGCCTATGCAGATAGATTTTTAATATCTTTCGATTTCGGATTATCAGCCTGTAATTTAAGAGTCCTTTATTTTTCCCGAACGATCCCCCATTTCACAAGCTGCCAACATTCGCGCCAGCGAAAAATTTATTCGGAAAGTTGCCATTGATTAATTCATCCCGATTGGATAATAACGACGACTAGCAGCCATTTTTTTCTGACACTGGCGAACTCGTCGTACATGCGTCCCGAAAAAAGTTTCGACATAAAGTTAATTAACACCAGGTTTTTGATTAGTCAAATGGCACAGCTCGACATAACTTTACATAGCAAATATATTAATTAATATTAATGGCATCGTATTGGAATTAATATTGATTATTAACATTATTATTACAAAAATAAATTGCAAATGTGTGTGTGTGTGTGTGTGTGTGACTCCTTAACCCGAAAAAGTATAAACCAATATACATGGTGTGTCTCTGACAAATAAAAAGTTTTTAGGTTTCCTCTAAAATTATAGTCTTAGCAAGAATTGGTTGGTACATAAAAAAGGACTAATTTTGGCAACCCAAAACGACTATTCCTGAATTCGTTTGAAAAAATTATAATAGTTCAGGAAATTCAATAAAGCAACTACTAAAGTGTGCCTACGTTATATAAATCTTGATTTAATTACACCTTTCGCTCTAAAGTTATTTTCCAAGCTAGCAGAGCTCCTTTGCCTGAGTGGTATTTGTGGACAATTTGTCTGAGCACCACAAAACCTAAACTTGAGGCATTAATCGCATCTTGGTACATTTTATTCAGGAATTAAACCCGAGTAATGTGTGAAGCCGTCGTAAAAAGGCGAGAAAATACTTTTTAATCGCCCAATATTCCTCGCATTTCCTTTTTACTATCAATAGAAAGGTCATTCCGCGGTTGTAAATGAAATTTCCCGTTTTTAGTACGGGCGGCGGCGTGAAGAATTTTAGTCCTCAATAAAATAGCGTCGTCCTTTTAGGTTTCCCTGCGTTTTATTTCTGCGTTTACTTCACTTACACAAATTGACTAGATTTTATTTTCAGGGGAAATAATCCCTAGGGAACATCTATATCTACATATCCAATGGTAACTGATTAATTCGTTAATTGACAGAAGTTTCTATTTTTGAGCGCTTTCTGAGATAAAAAAAAATAACTTTATTTTTAACGGGTTTTATCAACCCCGTGGAATTTAATGTTTACAAAATTTCCTTCTTTATAAACGTCATGCACTCGAAAAAAAAATCATTTTTGAGTTTTTTTTAATTGCTTGAACCTTGAGTTTTGAACATTCCTCTTTTACGGAACCCTTACGCCTTAAGTTCAACCTGATTTCCAAAATTCAGCTTTGCTTTGGAAAATAAAAATATTTTTAAAAAAATTATGTTTTAATGTTTTTCTCGCGCCCTAAAAACAGATTTAACTTCTCAAATAGAAAAACGACTTTCAAAAGAGAGCTCGGGTGTGTCAACGACATTTACCTCTTTAATGCTCTTTAATTAACCAAAAATTGTAGGCCAGGCCACCGTATAGCCAGTAAATAATTTATGACCCTAACATTCGATGTATGCTCTTAACTACAAGAGAAAATTCCTTTAATTTGGGATGTTAAATATATTTTTCTTAAAGCAGCACCTTATAGCTTGTAAAAAGCTTTACAACTTTCGTTATCTACAATCCCTTCGAGCACGCCACTGCACTTTATTTGATATTTTGTTTAAATGCATTAATAGTAGGTTAATTTTTGTTCACAGAAGTGGAGCTGATCAATGACAGTTTGTGACAAGAGGGGCTGCATTGTATTAGCTGGCAGGAACGTCTAACTGGTGAGAGCAGTTTGATTACAAGGAGTGACGCCCCCGCCATTCCGAGTCGCCACGGGATGTGGCCCATCAAATCTCATCCTCTTCCTCGAAGCTGGAGAACACCAAAGTGCAAAGTCTGGAGCTAATTACTGGTGAGTGACCCAACAAACCCCATTCTTACCCCTGTAAGACTAGGGACCACCAAGGAAGCGGCCGTAGATGGTAGATGCATACGCCTACTCGCATCGTCTAGTGAAAGACCACCCCACAAGAACTGAGAAGCGCCAAATGGTTTTTCCGAATCACGTTCCGCTTCCGCGTTGGTGGTTCCGGGTTCCACAGTAGGCATGTATAGACATGATGGTGCAAAATATTCCGGAAGTAAACCCCCCGGCCATTCGGATCTCCGGGCGTTGGGTGGCCCTGGGAGCCCTTTATTCCGCATTTCATAGACCGCAAAGTTGCCGAACCAATTTAGAATAGATTTCTGCAGCATAAGAGGCCTAAATACAAACAGAAATTCGGTACACCAACATCTACAAGCAAATAGACCACACATACTAGCCCTTGCAGTAACACAAGTATGTTCTACAACAACAGTGAACTACCTCTATCTTAGTTACGACTTACTCACCCGATTCAGACATAAGTTCGGAATATGCCTTTTTGTCCCAAGCGACCTTTCATGTCACCGCGAGGAAATATTCGAACCGAACAACCTTGACGTCATGTGGCTCAAGTTTACCGCCAAGGGAGTAACCAAAGTTTATATGTTGTCTATATCACCCTTCAAGCGATACAGCCTATTAAAGCTTTTTACAACACTAGCTGCCACTTTTGACTCAATACAGTTCGATCACCCCAATCCAGAAATAATCGTTCTGGGAGACTTCAATGTCCACAACATCAACTGGCTCAAACATCCCAACAAGACCGACAACGAAGGTATAGAAGCATGGATTCTGTGCGGGCAAAAATACCGATTTAAATGTATTGTCTTACACTCACTTTATAACACAGGTATTGGATCCACTCAATCTACACCGACTTTCCAAGGTTTTCGATAAGGTCCCTCACAATATATTAGTTGCAAAGCTGGAAACTATGGGAATATCTGGATCTATGCTTTGCTCGATAACTAGCTATCTTGCTGATCGAATCCAGATAGTTAAGATTAAAACTTTCTATCGCGAGAGATACGTATATTATCGGGAGTCCCCCAGGAGTTTCACAAGGCACCCTTCTATTTAACTTCTTCGTCAATGATGTTACACCTTGCTTCCGAACTTTTGACTTCCTTTTGTTCGCGGATGACCTAAAATTGTTTAAAGATATCTCAACTCCTCAGGACTGCATTGCTTTGTAGGATGATCTCGACCGGCTTGTAACTTGGAGTCGTGACAATGGTATGCATATCAACACCTCAAAGTGCAATATGTTGGTATTACTAAAAACGATTTTTAATTACAATATTGATGGCACAATTTTAACTTCTGTTGATAACATGAGAGATCTAGGTATAATTCTTGACCCAAAATTATCATTCGTTGCCCATATATCTGCGCTAGTAAGCAAGTCATTGAGAATGCTGGGATTCGTGAGGAGAATTGCGGGAGCCTTCATGACTACTCGTTCCTTTAAAATCCTCTTTTGCAGCCCTGTCAGAAGTGGTTTGGAATATGCAGCCTCTCTGTGGAATCCTCATTATGCCTGTGATGTTAACAGGAATTTTGTGCACCATATCCACAATAGATTTTTCAAAGACATTAAATATAACTATGAGGGCATGTGTCAGAGATTAAACTTGTCACCACTTCATGATAGAAGAAATCTCCATCTTCTCTTTTTCTTTGAAATCATTAACTCTATAGTCGACTGCCCATATCTTACCTCTAGTGTTACCTTGCACGTACCCCCTGTCAACACAAGAAACGTCCAAACCTTCTATCAACCATGCATATCACCGCACCAACTATGGCTGTAATTCCATCCTTCCTAGATCAGTGTCTCTCGCTAAACAAAATCGAATACAAAGCTTAATTTGCCTCCTTAAAATTTGTATAAAACAGTTATCTGAGGTGAATACTGTTGGACTAAGGGGTGAACATTAATGTCCAGTATTTGTAATTTCTAATATTTTTATTTTTATCTTAAAAATGTCTTCTTTTAACTTCCGTTTTTATATTGCAGGTATTATACTTGTGTAGTTGTTGCACATGAGCTAATAATTAAGCACGCTAGCTCTTATATTAGTTTTAGTTTTATTTCTATTTTTAGTCCTAGTTATAGTCCTTATTATTTACTTTTGTATGTTATTTGTAAAAAATCGCAATGGCTGTCAATAAATAAATAAATAAATGACGGACTGTTTTCTTAAGAACCGATCTCTGCACGTTGCAGTTGATGGACACATCTCAGACATATTCACCATTAACGCGGGCGTGCCTCAGGGCTCAATACTTTCATCAACTCTGTTCCTCAACTGTTCAATTATATTAATGACCTGCTAACCCAAACGAATAATCCTATTTACAGTTTTGCAGATGACAGTACCCTTGTCTCCCAATTTAGATCAGAAAAACCTCTACAAGCGACTGAGACTTATTACCGCGGACAGGAGCAGATTACAGCAATTAATCAAGACCTGGAGAAAGTTCAAAGTTGGGATGGCAGAAGTGTGGTCCAGTTCAATGCAGCAAAGAACCAAGCCGCCACGTTTACCAAAAGGGCCAATACGGCGGGCCCTAACATTATTATGGCAGGATCGACCATTCGTTCATCTTCATCAATCGGACTGCTGGGTGTCTCGGTCAACAGCAATATGTCCTGGCATGACCACGTTGCTAACATCGCAAAATCAGCCTCCCAGAAGCTTGGTGCACTATTTCGCAACTAAGAACTGTATACACCGCAGCAGTTGCTCTTGCTCTACAAAGCGCAAATGAGACCGTGCTTAGAATTTTGCTCACAGATCTGGGGTGCCGCACCAAAGCACACTCTAAAGCCTCTGGATTCGATTTAGAAGAGAGCTGTGCGTCTAGTCGGCGACCTGGAGTTGGCCCGGAATCTGGATAATCTGGAACATCGCAGATATGTGGCCGAGATAACCCTGTTTTACAGATACTGTCACAGCAGATGTTCCCAGGATTTGGCCCGCCTCATCCCGCTCCTGGCAACGCCTGTCAGACAGTCGCGACAGACGGCAAGGGCGCACCAGTTCGTCGTACAACTGGAAAGATCTAGACCTTCGCTTTACAAGAACTCTTTTGTCTGGCGCAGTGTATCTCTGTGGAACTCACTCCCAGGACATCTGTTTTCCCCTAATTAGGTACAACCTACAACTATTCAAGAACCGTGTCAATCAACATCTTCGCACACACACCGCTCGTCGAGCGCCATAGGATCTCTCTTTAGTGTGTGCGCCACTACCATAAACAAAAATTGAGGTACAAATATGCATAAACTGATAAATCCATTTTCTGTACTTGGAAGAGAAGCGGTAAAAGCTTCTAGAGGAAAATCCCGGTAAATTTTTAAATTTTTTATTACTTGTATTACGGCATCTTAGGCAACAGATTTTAATTCAAATCGCTGTTGGAAAAAAACCAGCAAAATACATATTATGTCTTTGCTTGAAAGATAGATTTTATTGCTTTGTTTTAATAAAATTACGCTATTGAATGTACTTTAAAAACAACGCTTTAACAAATGAGAATTCCCAAATAAATGAAGACTTTACTCAAAGGTTATATATCTTCATCTAGATAATCGCAAATTTCTTCTTCTTTTCTTTCTACCGCAGCTTTTTCAGAGGTTGCAGTTAAAAGCTGTTTGGACCATCCTGATATTTCCACATTTTACAATTAACAATTAACTTTTTATGGTTATTTTGACGATGATGCTTGAATTTTGGATTTGCTGGACTTTGCATGAGTTGATCGATTTGCATCTATTTTTCATGGGGATTTATTTATAGAAATCAATGCCCAACTCGAAAAGCACAAAAAGCGGATTTATCGGTGTTTGCATGTTTACTCCTTAATTATTGAAAAACTGTTGGGTTAAAAATGCATTAATGAAAGGTTAATATCTCTCATTGTAGTACGATGCATGTACTACTATGAAAAGTGTAAAAATTCCAAGATTGAGAACAAAATTAAGTTTTTCCCTAGAAGCCTGAGTAGTTTCTAGAACTAGAGACAACGGCTTATCTAAATATCAACTCATCAATCTACACCATAAAATCAATCTGAATGCCCAAATTAAGCCTTCCATGTCAAGCCGTTTGAGCTGGGTCGTGATGAATGAGTCAGTCAGTAAGTCAATCACTAAAATATTCTATAGATTATTACAGATAGAAAAATCCTGAGATAACTACTAATAAAGATTAAAACATATTTAACCCAAAAATAAGAGCTCCTCTATTAATATCACAGAATCGAAAGGATTCTTAGTTGACACTTGCAATCGTTGAGTAGTTTATTTTGAAGCAATTACTTGCTACTTATTGGGGCAATTTTCCACACTAAATCTCAAACTATTTATTTAAACAATTGTGTATGGTTTTAAAAAAATTAAAGAATCCATTTTAGTTATTTTTAATCATTCGTCGTCGACCCAGACAAAATATAAATATAATTTATTCATGGGCCCCAAAATGCAATACTATGTAATATGGTAATGGCTTGCAGATTCGTTACCGTCGTATTATTATGGAAATGAATATTGTTGGAATAGCAAAATTTACGTTAATTACCAAAACAACACTTTGCTAATAAGTTTTCGTAATCTGCACGGATTAGAGTTATCCGATGTGACAGATCTGATGAATATAATTTGGGAACGCGGTTTGGTGTATTGGTGTAATTCCTGACTCCAATTTTAGCTTTTGACGATGTGCAACGATGAGTTGCATTAGAAATAGCACAATATTTAAATGTTAATTCATGTCTTTTGCTAGTATTAATCTAGCATGGCACTTTGAAGCATATAGATTGAGAATTTATTTTTTCTCTTCCAGAAAATACATTTTTCGTTTAATTTTTTTTAATCAGTTATTTTCTATGCCCTTCCCATGCGCTAATTTGTATAAATTATATGAATCTACTAATTTCAAATTTTTACGGATGTTTTTTATGTGTATTAAATAAAATGCACTGAAACAATAATATCATTCAAAAATACCATTCAACACAACAAAATTTTTGTAGCCAAATTAAGTGTGCTTTTTTCTCATTTTCATAAGTGGTCGTATGGGAAAACAATTTTCCAACTTACGTTATTAACTGCCATTACGGGGGTTCCTCAATTTGTCTTATTCTTGTTCTGGTAAGGCGACTGTTGGGCCGATTTAGCAGATTGGGTTATTGCTGTTGTATTTTATCGGCATAATTTCATCCTGACAAAATGCGGGATGGTGCTAAATTCGACCCAATGGTGTCCATCAGCTTTTAGATTTTTTAAATGGGGAAGATGGCAACGCTGCCAATATGGAAATGGTTTCCCCTCTATTATGATTTTCAATTTCAGCTCATCCCAAAAATTAACATTTTTATAAGGACAGGCAAAATATCGATAGATTGATATATAATAAAAAGAATGCGCTACGTGCGCTTGTCTCTTCACTACCCAAAACTAACCTAAATCAATTACAGCTAATCCAACCTAATCAAAACTAACCAACACTAACTAAAACTAACCCAAACTTGTCAAGATTAGCCCAGACTAACCAATACTAACCCAGACTAATCAAGACTAAGCAAAACTAACCCCAATTAACCAGAGTGAAGAGACATTTTCGGAATAACACCATATTTTATTAAGTGAGGAGCTGATGCAAAAACCGAAAACCCACTTTTTGTGTTTTTCGAGTTGGACATGGATTTCCGATACGTTTGCTACACTATTTGTATTATAACACAAATTTAATCATACCTCATGATACGAATTTTTTTCGTAACGCGTGGGACGAATATTAGAAAACCATGCGACGCGGCCTTGAAAAATCACTCTCACAAAACCAAAGAAGTATTCACTTCAAAAATCATTTATATTGCAATACTATTTCTGTTAATTTGTTTTACCAAATTTGATTTTTCTAGACTATAAATTAAAAATGTTTCTTTTGTGTGTGATAAAATAAAGAAAACAAAATCTTTTTTTTTTAAGTTTTTCAATGATATTCATATTAATTCAACCGCAAATATCCTTATCTCATTAAGTCCACTTCAAATTATCGATAGTGTAAACGAGTTCTTCACAATTTAACCAGTGAAATAGGTTGTTTATCTGTCAAACGCGTCAAATCAGAGAGAAAAAAAAATTGACCCCCAAACTTCAAAGGTTCCGACGGTTTCTGTCGCTACTTGGTGGTGGATGTACTGGGGTTGTACGACGAACTGCTGTGCTCTTGCCGTCTGTCACGACTGTCTGACAAGAGTTACCAGGGGCGGGATGAGGCGGGCCAAATCCTGGGAACACTTGCCGTGAAAGTATCTATGAAACAGAGACATCTCGGCCACATGTCTGCGGTGTTCCAGACTATCAAGTCGACTCCGGGTCGGCGACGAGACGCAGAGCTCTCATCTGAATGGAATCCAGCAGCTTTAGAGTGTACTTTGGTGCGGCACCCCAAAAATGTGAACAAAATTCTAAGCACGGTCTTATTTGCCCTTTGTAGAGGAAGAGCAACTGCTGCGGTGTATAGAGCTTTTGTTGCTAACTAGCGCACCAAGCTTTTGGGAGGCAGATTTTGCGATGTTAGCAACTTGGTCATGCCAGGACATATTGCTGTTGACCGAGACACTTAGCAGTCCGATTGACGAGGATGAAGGAATGGTCGATCCTGCCATAATGATGTCAGTGCCCGCTGTATTGTCTCTCTTGGTAAACGTATCTGCTGGGGTATTTGCTGCATTGAACTGGGCCAATTTTCGGACGCCCCAAGTTTGAACTTTCTCCAGGTCTTGATTAATTGCTGTAATCTGCTCCTGTCTGCGGTGATGAGTCTCAGTCGCTGGTAAGGGTTTTTCTGATCTAAAGTGGGAGACAAGGGTACTGTGATCTACAAAACTGTAAAGAGGATTATCGTTTCGGTCAGCAGGTCATTAATATAGATGAGGCATGCCCGCATTGATGGTGAATGTGTCTGAAATGTATCCATCACCTGCAACGTGCAGATATCGGTTCTTCAGGAAACTGGCAAGCCAGCGGCAGAGAGAGAATGGCAGTCCGATGGACGGCAGTTTGTTGAGCAATCCGTCAGGCCAAACTTTGTCGAATGCCTTTGAAATATCCAACGCAGTCGCTCGAGACTCTCCGTAGTTCTCAATTGCCCTACTCCATATATGAGTGACATCGGCCAATATATCTCTTGTCGACCTCTCTTTGCGAATGCCGTATTGATTATCGCTGATAATTATGTTGTTCTCGAGGTATTTGGTTGCTGATTGACTACACGTTCCGACTTTGGAGATTATTGGAACCAAGGCAATTGAGCGATAGTTTGAGGGCGTGGTTTCTTGCCTTTTTTTGGAACAGGTTGCACTGGAGGGACTTTCCAAGAAGATAGCTTAGGCTTAGTGGCGACCCGAAACAACCTACCCATCATAGCAATGTCAGCGCAAACCAGGTGGCACACCAGCTGATTAAAAATGGAAGAACTTCACACATGGTCAAAAGCAAGAAATTAACAGGGAACCGCAGCGAGGCCAATCTTACGGAGAGGCCTTTTAATGTCAAAGAACTGAACACAGCAATGAACTCAATGAAAAATGGAAAATCACCAGGCGTAGACGACCTAATGACTGAGTAGATAAAACATTTTGGATCAACAACAAAGAGCTGGCTTCTCGAGCTGATGAACCACTGCCAATCTACTCTCAAAATTCCCAAAATTTGGCGCAAAGCTAAGGTTGTTGCTCTGCTTAAACCGGGTAAAGATCTTGAATTCCCTAACAGCTACCGCTCTATTTCACTGATGTGCCATCTGTTTAAGCTTTATGAGAGATTGATTCTCCGGCGAATGCAAGATCACCTACACGATAAGGTTATACCCCAACAAGCCTGGATTGGATCATGCACGAGCCAGGTGCTTAATCTTACAGAGTACATAGAGGAAAGCTTTGAGAAGGGACTTACCACTGGCATGGCGCTCATAGACATTACGGCAGCCTATGATACCGTAAACCACGGTAATCTTCTGCATAAAGTCTCACAATATCACAAAAGATTTTCACTTAACACAAGTAATCGTATCCCTACTCCAGAACAGGAGATTTTTTTTCACATTGCAGGGGAAAAAGAGCCGATGGAGGAACCAGTCTAATTGCCTCCCACAAGAAATTGTTTTGGCGCCTATTCTATTCAGCATATATATACCAACGACGAACGACCAGCTAATAACAAAGGACGCTAGACACTTTCTATATGCTGATGATCTGGCCATTGCAATCCAAGATAAATACTTCATGGTCATCGAGAACAAGTTGGACTCAGTTGGGGAATATGCATGTCCAGTGTGGAGTCGCTCAACGCATGCAATTGAGGTGGATAGATCTTATGCCATATTTTGAAAAGTTTGATCAAACCAGATACAATTTTTGGAATCTGTCCTAGGAGTTATTTAATTTAGCATAGAAAAATAATATGTTGATATATGTATCTTGACATTTGAATTACTATTAATGTTGAGGAAACATCCCAACATGTGTATTACCGTCGTTTTCACCGTATAGTTTGGTGATAACACTCTGTAGGTTTGTAGAATGATTGAGTCATAATTAAGACCCAAATATATTTACTTCACCCCAGGTAAAGAGCAATTTGTGTATTTAGGCTTCGCATTTCAGTTATTCCTTATTCGGTAGAATAGATTCCATTATATGCATCAATCACTGAAAAGCAAGTTGTCACTTCGTCAAGGCAATCGTTATTAATCGTTCTAAATTTAATATATCTTTGTATCCGTCAATGTTGTGTAAACAACAATATGTCAAATAAAGAAAGAACATCTCGCTACCCTCTGAAATGCATCTGCGTCCTCGCAATTTCCAGTGCGCGCTAGTAGGAAAAATTAGATTTTAGTATTGTGCCTACAAACATGTTGTGCGCACTTGTAATCGAGGCTTTCAGTACTTTTTTCCAAGCCGGCAGGGGCACGCCTGGCGCCACGATTTGACCGTTGACATATCGGAAAACGTCAGCCGAGCCGTCAGCGCCGTCCGTAGTCCTTCATTTCCAAATCGTCAGCCATACCTCTGCCCTTTCATGTTTTTGTAATTTTTCTTGGGCTTATTTGTTATTGTGTGTATTAGTGTATTTTACTATAGACCTATTTATTTTGAAGTGACTTATAAACAATTAGTGCTAATGACTTTGATAGTTTCCTTTAATGCTTATTATTTTTCAGAGAAATCCAATATGGCGTATAGCTTATTCTATCGACAAAAATAAATAGAACTAAAGCTAATTTAACATAATGTACAGGGTGGCTCGAATTCGTGTCTATGTATGGGGAACTCGAAAACCGTAAGAGATACAGCGTCGGTCAAATTAAGGCAAAATTGCGCATTTAGGTGCCTAACAATATGCCGTTTAGAAAGTTTAGAAATTCCGAGTATTTACGGAGATATCCGGAAAAAACCGAAATTTTAAAAAATCGTTTTATTTTTTTCCCGGGCTTATTTAAAAACGGATTTCAAATTTAATTGCACTTTTGCATTGCCACTTTTTCCCCTCTATCCAATGATGATATCCAGTTTTAAATCCGACGTTTCGTCTTTAAGGGATCATCATCAACTTTCTTTTTTTAAATACGAACTTTAATTTTTTTTATCGTTTTTCAGATGGTATCGGCGTTATAAATATGAGTATGTGTTTTTATTTTTTTATTTTTTTTTTAATTTTTATTATTATTTTTTTATTTTATATATTTAGCTTTGGCGTAATTTTAAATAATTTAGGGTAGGTACTTTTAAAATTTTTATATTCTATAAAAATATTTTATTTGTTTTTTGTGTTAGGGCTCAAATTTTCCACTTAATACAAAAACAAAATAAAATATTTTTATACAATATAAAAATTTCAAAAGTACCTACCTTGAGTTATTTAAAACTACGCCAAAGGAAAATATAAAATTTAAAAAAAATAAAAAAAAAATAAAAACAAAAAAAAAATAAAAACACATACTCATATTAATAACGCCAATACCATCTGAAAAACGATAAAAAAAATTAAAGCTCGTATTTAAAAAAAGAAAGTTGATGATGATCCCTTGAAGACGAAACGTCGGATATCAAACTAGATACCATCATTGGATAGAGCGGAAAAAGTGGCAATGCAAATGTGCAATTCAATTTGAAATCCGTTTTTAAATAAGCCCAGAAAAAAAATAAAACGATTTTTCAAAATTTCGTTTTTTTCCGGATATCTCCGGAAATACTCGGCATTTTAACACCTTCTAAACGGCATATTGTTAGGCACCTAAATGCGCAATTTTGCCTTAATTTGACCGACACTGTATCTCTTACGGTTTTCGAGTTACCCATACATAGACACGAATTCGAGCCACCCTGTACAAAATAGGATGGAATTTAGTTGGAAAATTTTACGAAACTAAGACTTTTCCTATTACTTTACTCTTCGGACGACACTGTTTAATGAAGATAATAAAATTGTGCATCTTTTTTAAATGTTTGTTTATGAGTCTGTGGCTTAGAATCTTAGAAATATGTACCTAATTTACTCGGTAGTTTAAGTAGCTTACATTTCCTCATTTCTATTATCATATTATTTTATATCAGTAAAATTTTGTTGACATTGTATGTATTATATATGTTGTACTTCATAATAAAAATAGTGTATGTATTGTTACGTTTTTCCTGTGGGTTATTAACAGAATTACAACTTTGCTATTTCCAACTAATACTCACTACCACTGTATACAATTTAACACTCTAAACAACTCTTATAAATTTACAACTAATATCTATTCAACACTCAATGATTAACTGAACTGAACTGACTGACTGATTAACATTCGCCTTAGGTCTGCTTATATATAATCTTAAATCTATCAAGAATATTCGGGAAGTATTCCGACGCCACTCTATATGATCTCGACGAGGCCATCGAGATAATTCCAGCGATCCTGAATCTTCGCAGTCATACATAAACACGGTACGATACAAGGCAAGTTTTATAGGGTAGCACAAAAACGTTCGTATGGTTGTTAGGCTAGCCGTAACATTCTCATAAAATTATTAATATGTTTTTTTTATCAAAATAAATTGCCCCTTTATTGTTTTTTAAGTGTACATTTTCGTAAAATTTGCAAAATACGGTAAAAATGTACGTCCACTGGTTTTAGAGTACAATGATTTAAATAAGAGGAATTTCGCGCGACATCAGCGTACCTGCTTGTTTCATTTCGGTATATTTTTTGAAATGTTCTCAGTATAGTATTCCAAGCCATTTTTTACTTTCGTGTCTTACATCGCTTTTCTTCGTTAGTTTAAACTATAAATACCTTTAAATAGTGAATTTATGATTCACCTTTCTTGTTAGTCATACAGTTTAAACCAACCTATCAGAAAAAGGTGACGTCAGATGCGAAAAGCAAAAACCTATCATGAATTGAAAAGTAAGAAGTGAATAAATCACTTACTCTGATGACGCGTAGCTTCTTCTTAGTAAGATTGAGATAATAGCGAAATTTAAATTTTACGCCTAAATGACTGAAGTGTTTTTTTTTTTGGAGAAATGTCAAAGCTCAAATTCGTACTGATCATACAGTTCTCCTTTGAAAAGAAGCTAAAATACTTGTTTCCAGAAAATAAGATGACGCTCTTTGTTCATTTATTTGGTAGTTAAGGACTATAAAGAAAACCCTCACCAACCTATTTTGATACAGTCCACAAATTAAATTAGTTAATTATAAAGCTAATTACCACCCCCACCTTTGTGGTCATAAATGATTTAAGAATTAATTGTTTATACCGACCAATTGGTTTTTTCTTGCCAAAAATAGAAACTTACTTTTTAACATCCAAAATTACCATAAACAACAAAAATGATAATGCGGGCTCTAGTGTTGCTAGAGAATAGAGCGGTCAATATATATACATTGCGCCAATAAATTCCAAATGCTTTAGAACCCTGTTCATCTCGAATTACATATAAAGCTTTAAGCTCAATTCCAGCTAATAAAAAATATTACCTCAAAGGCAATTATGATGCACCTGCTACTAAGTTCAACTAATTTTGCACAATTTTGTACATCTATTTTAAAATTTTGTATATTCTTCGGGGGAAAGTAATGAAGCGTAAAAAAATTGTATTTTCTCCCTTTCGTTTGTCAAATAATTGAAAAATTTTGATGCTATTCGCTTGGGTATGGTTTTGCACAAAATGTATATACGAATATATTATGAATCACTAGTAAAAAAAAATAATAGAAATAAATTTATAAACAAAAGAAATGAAAATGCACGGTGTTTAAAAACTTATTTACATCAGCAAATTTTTGGTAAGACTTCATAACTTTCCCCAGAAGACTGTGCAAAATTTGAAAATAGCTGTGCGAAATTATATGATCATAGTAGAATATATATTGTTTAATTTTGTGACAAACGAGAAGAAAATGTAAATTTTTCGTACCTCATAAGTTTCCCTA
>JAEQML010073200.1:0-15092 GCA_016904865.1 Pissodes strobi | reverse complement strand
AATTCAATCATTTGTGGAGCCAAAGGCAATCAATTCCAGGGTAAGATCGATTTTTTATGTCATTTTTCATAAGGGAACTATAGTGCCCAAAAGGCGTATATCAAAATTACCATGGCCTCTTAACTGCAGCAGCATCTAAGACAAGTTTACGAAGATTTAAAGGCTGCAAGCAGTAATACAAATGTAAAATCTTGATATAATGTTATTTCTATAGGTAGGTACTTTACAGATGAGGGAGAATAAAAATATTAAATCTTATAGTATGTAAAATGTCCTAAGTATTTTGCCAAAATTAAGAATTTAGATATTTAAGAGGTAGAAAAATAAAGAGAGAGTATTTGAACCGAAGAAAGCTCTTAGATACTAGTGTAATATAATAGAGGTAGGTATAAAATATAGTATTCTAGCTAATTAGGGAATTAGATACATAAAATAGAAGTACAGAGTTAGATAACAAATTATTTCTAGCGACTATGTTACATTCTTATGATTAAATTAATATTATTTAGCGCCAAAGTGGCAGGAAAATACGGTAGAGAATTCAAAAACAATTAAAGCGATAAACTCAAATGTTTTAAATTATACATTCGCCATAACGTCAACAAAAATTACCATTCGTTTTTTCTTCATGTTGATCTACAAAAACAATAGGCGCAGAAGCCTCTTAAATATACAACTATTAATATTCAGCCCAATTAATTCAAGTATCTCAAACATTTTCAAAGCTACGTAGATTCTTAAAGCAACTGAAACGTAGCTTAAGGCTAAATTACATATACAAATCACAAGGGAAAAATAAAAAAACGTTTTCTTCGTACCTATAATAAATATTATACGACAGCGTGCTATAAAATATTATTAGGAAATTTGAACTATACAATCTGAAAATACTATTAAAATTATATAAGTTAAGCTGAAAACATTATCTGAAAATATATATCAGCAAGCTCGAATTTATTAATTTATTATTACATTTGCCATAACGTTAACAAAATATTAGCATTCGTTTTTTCCTCTTATCGTTTTAACGTTAGCATGCATCTTGACAGGCCCCAAGAGATGTTAGAAAATTACGTTCCGTATAAAATCTTATCTGATGATGGGTGCCTTTTTTACGACACGTTGTGCTCAACAGTAGCAATGACGTCATCACATACTATGCTATATGATGTTGGGATAACTTGACGGTGTATACAGGCGGAGCCAATCAAATAATATTTTAGGTAATTGAACTATATATAATATGAAAATATTATTATTATTATAATAATACAAGTCAACCTGAAAACAATATCTGAAAATATATATATCAGCAAACACAAAGCTCTTTAAATTATTAGGTGCTTTCAACATTACGCCAACAAATATTAACATTCAAGATGTTTTAACGCAATCATGCAACTTGACAGGGCGATGGAATGTAAGAAAATTACAGTCAATCACAAACAAACAAATAAAAATCAGGCTATGTTGCTCTAGAAAAAACGATAGGTATAGAAGCTTCTCTTATATATATAAACTATATAATACGTGCAAGCCAATTTTCTGTAGTGTTTTAATTCAGTTTGGCAATATTAGGATATTTTTATTACAGAAATCCATCCACAAATAAATGATTTTTGAGTCGGTCGCCCCTAAATTTCTAATAATATACAGGGCCTCTTTTTTAGTATGAGGCATAAGAATTAATTATTATTATTATTTTCAGATATTTTTAATCAATTTTAATAACTTCGGTAGTATATTTTGACCCAAAAGAAAAGTGAATGAGACATAGCCCACATACAAAAACCCTAACAGCACAAAGATATCCTAAAGACGCCTTAAAGATGCCATATTCAGATATTCGAGACATCTTACAGATGTCCTGTTTACGACTTGCGTCGTCTTTAAGACATCTTTAGGACATCAAATGTTACAAAATACGACGTCGACTTCCCAAAATCACTTTATTTAAAACAATGAGTTTCAAACTTTTTCATCATTTCCCAGCCGAAGGTAAGAGCAGCTTCACAAGAAGAGACATTTTTATTTTAAGATATTCAAAATGCAATTCCAATGTTTTATATGTAAACGAAATTTCAACCGCAAAGATAATCTTATGCGTCACATTCGACAAGTTTGTGGAAAGACAACAGAAATGGCATCCACTTCTACCAATGGTAAGATTTTTTGAAATGTGCAATTTAATTTTTATTTTCGTGGTTTAAATGTGTAAACTGTAATTTTCTTCGTTCTAATTTTTAGTGCTTAATGTTTAAACTAACATCTACTTCGTTTTTTTTTCAGATGATAAATACTGCAAGGAATGTAAAAAAACTGTGAGGCGAAATATGTGGGCAAGTCATTTGAGCAACAAACAGCCACAAAGACAATGCGATAATCAGAAGTAAAGATGGAATCCAAATTATTAAATCTGCGTTTCAAAAACGAATAATATCGTACAGGATTTCGGCAGATCAATTTGAAGTCAACATTAAAAGTGTTTTTAATACAATTTTGAATAAAATTGTAACTGTAATAGAAGCCGAATTAAAAAGGCTAACAACGCTAAAATTAAATTTGGAATTGTTTGGGTCATATTTCAATAAGACCAATGAGGAGTATGAAGTAAAATCGTTTAACACACCATTCCATATTATATGTAGCAGCACAACACTCTCATTGATCTTGGAAGACATGTTGCAAACCATAGACCGAAAATCTGATGAACTAGCAAAACGTGATTCAGGTAAATTATTTTCTTTTGTTGAAAATATTCTAAAATAATATGGCCAATTTAAAAAAAAATCATTTTAAAATAATTTTTCAGAATTCAAATTATGTATTTGAGACTGAAAATATTTTAAAATAATTGTACTATTTTGAAAATATTAATTTTTAAAATTGTATTTATTTTATTTTTTATTCTTTTCAGGATGGATACTAGTGAAAATTCTACATTTGGAAGTAAACATCAATAAATATAATCCCCTTCGTGCGTCAGCACACATTCCATTACTTGAAGGGAGGGAGGAACTTCTAATGGCATTAAAGGCACTAGCAAGAACCAAACCAGGCTAACGGCTGCCAAGAAACAGACATGGTTCTATGTAAATAATCTAGAAGTGGATACTACGGAGGAGCAGCTTGTGGATCATCTAAAAGAACACAGCATACCGACCTTGACATGCGAGAAGCTAAAGTCCAGAGCCCAACACTGTGCTTCATTTAAGCTGTCTGTGGAGCCTACCTATTCTGAGAAAGTTTATGATTCAGCGTTATGGCCGGAGGATACAACAATAAAACCTTTTATTTTTTACGGAAATAGGGATCTGAGAAAATCACATCCAAGGCAGAATTTTTACAGGAAACAGCAGCCTATTCGAGAAGGCAAGTAAAAACTAACAACTTGTCGTGCTACTATCAGAACGTCAGAGGCCTGAACACCAAGATTACTAAATTGACATGCTCGGTAAGAACAGAAAATTATGATGTACTTATTTTTACAGAGACATTTTTATGTCAGGATTTGAACAATAATGAACTGGGTTTAGATAACTATCAGATCTTTAGGTGTGACCGTTCTATTGATACAAGTACAAAGACCAGAGGTGGTGGGGTTCTAATTGCCATAAAAAGTACTTTGTCGGCAAGTCAATTGAAATCGCCTTTTAATACTGTTGAACATCTTTTTGTATCTATAAATGTTCAAGGATCTAAAAAAATTATAATAGGCAGTGTTTACATTCCTCCCGCTTCGCCAGTTGAGATTTACGAAGATTACTGTATGTCAGTGTCCCATGTGCTTCAGGATGATGTCGCTGATACTACTGAAATTTTCCTGTGTGGTGACTATAATCTTCCTGGGGTGATGTGGATAAATGACGAACTTGGGGCAACTCCACAGGGTATATGTAATCAGCAGGTTACTTGTGTGTCTGACTGTATGGCTTTTTATAGTTTGAAGCAGGTCAATTCAATTGCTAATGCCAATGGTACTTTTCTTGACTTAATTTTCAGCAACGCAGGAGTTTGTAATGTATCTGCCGCTGATTTTCCTTTACTTGGCTGTGACATGCATCATCCTGCATTAGTATTTAGTTTTAATATGAATCTTGTTACGGATAATATGCAGTATGATTATGTCTATTACAATTATAAATTGGCTGATTATGTCGGAATTAATTCGTTTTTATCCTATGTAGACTGGAATGCAATATTCCTAAATAATGAGATTAATGCTTGCGTGGATAGCTTTTATTTTATAGTTTATAGCGCGATTGAGTTATTTGTGCCAAAGAGAAGAGCAAAAAATTTGAAATTTCCTACTTGGTTCTCAAATGAATTAAGGTCTAACATTTTTTTAAAGAAAATTGCTCATAAAGACTTTCAAGGGTCTCTTTCAGCGAATGACTATTCGAAATTTGCTCAACTTCGAGCAAAATGTAGGTTGATGGCTCAAGATTGTCACTCGCAATATATATCGAATCTGGAAAACAATGTCCAATCAAAGAAAGAGTTTTGGAATTACATTAACTCTAAGAGAGGCAATTATGAGCTACCAAAATGCATGTCTTATGGAGAACAAAAAAGTGACTCTCCACAGGTTATTGTGAATTTTTTTGCTCAGCACTTCTCAGAGGCATATGTTCGGCATGATCCTAGTGTTGTGACTTTCACCTATGCAAAAACTGCGTACATACCTAGTTGTCAGTTTGATATAATTGAGGTATTTAACTGTATGGAGGAACTAAATGAGAATTTGCCATGTGGCCCTGATGAGGTACCAACTTCTTTTATAAAAAATACTAAATGTACCCTAGTTCATCCATTATGTATGTTATTCAATTTATCAATGTCCACTTCTGTTTTCCCAGATATGTGGAAAGTAAGCTTTATTAGGCCAATATTTAAAACTGGGGATAGGACCAATATTGCAAATTATAGGGCAATTTGTAAGGTATCTGTTATACCTAAAATGTTGGATTCACTAGTAACATCAAAAATATCTCCCTTGCTCTCGAGTCTACTCTCACCAACCCAACACGGCTTTGTAAAGGGAAAGTCTACCATCAGTAACTTGTTAGTATACCAACACCAAATCATAAAAGCAGTCGAAGACCATTATCAAATAGATACTATATATATTGATTTTAGCAAAGCCTTCGATAGAGTGGATGTAAATATATTATTAAAAAATTAGATGCCTTAGGTGTCAGTAGTAGCTTGTTGGCTTGGTTGAGAAGTTTCTTAGAGGGGAGACGGCTGATTGTTAAAGTCAAAAATTTTGTTTCTGACCCCATAATAGTTCACTCAGGCTTACCTCAAGGAGGACACCTCTCCCCAGTTTTATTTAACTCTTTTATTAATGATGCAGAAGATTGTATGAGTTTTAGTGATAAATTGAAATATGCTGATGACTTAAAAATATTTAAGGTTGTAAGGTCAATGAGTGACTGTATTGATTTGCAAAGGGATGTAGATAGTTTTATAGTTTGGTGTCAAGTGAATCATTTAAATTTGAACATTGATAAATGTAGGGTTATTAGTTTTTCGAAGAAACAAAGGCCTATAGTGTTTCAGTATAAAATTAGAGAAGAGCTGTTGCAACGTGTCAATGAAATTAAAGACCTAGGCGTAACGTTTAGTTACGACTTAGGTTTCTCAACGCACATCCAAAATATGTGCAATAAAGCAATGAAACTGTTGGGTTTTGTTTTTAGAACTTTGAAGGACTTTAAGAATATTTATGCTCTGAAGAGTGTCTATTGTGCTGTGGTTAGATCTATTCTGGAGTACGCCAGTTGTGTATGGTCACCATACTATAAATGTTTTATTGATTTAATTGACAGGGTACAGAGGCGGTTCCTGAGGCATATAGCATATAAGATGGGTATTCCAGTTGAGCATATTGATTATGGTGATCTGTGCACATTATTGGGTCTAGAAAGTTTGGAGCAGCGCAGGATAAACAATGACCTCTGTTTTCTCCATAGGCTGTTTGATGGCCTCATGGATTGCTCATCATTGTTGGCTGCAGTTGGATTGCATGTGCCAGTGAGATATACCAGGCAGTCTGCGTTGTTCCATGTATCATATCATGGAACCAATTATGGATTCTTCTGTCCACTTTCACGAATGTGCAGAGAGGCTAACGGTTTACCTAAGTCAATAGATATATTTAACACCTCAATATCTCAGTTTAAGAGGAAATTAAGAGCTTTGGGACCTACTTGGGTCAGTTGTTGAAATATGACTTTTAAATTGTATTTTTATGTTCACACCTCGTACATGTGTTCTTTGTTATTTTAACGTATTTCTATTTTTTTTTTCTTGTAATTTGTAAAATGGCTTGTCCGTAAATAAATATTTTATTTTATTTATTTTGAAGAAATAAGGATGAAGCATGCAGTTATAAATCCTAGGAACAACGATAACTGCTGCTTCGCGTGGTCCATTGTTGCAGCATTTCATCCTCCTACAGGACTGGCCTGTGAAGTTACATCATACCCGCATTTCACAACACTGTTGAACGTAACAGGTATAAACTTTCCAGTTACTTTAAAAGACATTCCAAAATTTGAATCACAAAATGAAATTTCAATTAATGTGTATGGCCTCGAACAATTTGAAAAAGATTTTAAATTTGAATATCAAATAATTGGTCCCCTCCACTATACAAAAAATAAGAAAGTAGTTCATGTGAACTTGTTATTAATTAGTGATGATGATGGAAATTTTCATTTCCGATTTGTCTAAATTAATTTCAAAGCAAGTTTCTAATCATAATGGCAAAATACATCTTTGTGATGGTTGTTTACAATATTTTGGCACTAAAGAATACTTAGTTAGACACAACAATTTTGATTGTGATTTTGTTAGAATTAATTTACCATCAACAGAAATCAAAGCCGATAAATTTGGAAATATTTCTCCCGGAAATATTCTTAAAATTATTAACATTCAAAAACAGATGGAAGTTCCTTTCGTTGTATATGCTGACTTCGAATGTATTCTTAAGCCTCTATTAAATAATGATGATAATAATTCAGACATGGAAATCGAATTAGATAATTCTGGATCATACGCAATTAAAAAATGTGAACACCTTCCATATTCATTTGCTTATAATATTAAATGTTCCTTTGATGATAGATTTTCCATATTTGAACTATATAGAGGACCTAACAGTGCCCAAATATTTATAATTTTTTTAGAGAGAGATATTTGTAATTTATACAGCAAATATCTTAAAGTTCATAAAAAAATTAATAAATTATCTGAATTAGATAAAATACATTTAGACTACACTAATGAGTCTCATATTTGTGACAAATATAATGATAATGATAAAGTTGCTGATCATTGTCATATCACTGGAAAATATAGAGGTCCTGCACATTCCATCTGTAATTTAAATTACAAACAACCAAATTTTATTCCTGTAATATTACATAATTTGAGGAATTATGACTCCCATTTGTTTATTAAGAATATATGTCAAAATAATGAACAATTATCTGTAATAGCTCAAAATAAAGAAAAAATATATTTCATTTGAAAAACATATTGAAGTTAGCTCCTATTTCGATAAAAAATCAAATACCTTAAAAAATTATATTTTCATATTAGATTTACAGATTCATTTAAATTTTTACCATATTCTTTGGCAAATCTATCTGAAACGCTTGATGATCTTCAATGTAAAGAAGTATCAAAATACTTTAATGACAAAGAACAATTTAAATATATTGGTCAAAAAGGAGTTTTTCCATATAAATATATCGACAACTACTCGAAACTAGATGAGGTAAATTTGCCTGATAAGGAAAACTTTTATAATGATCTAACAGATGAACATATTTCCGAAAGAGAGTACGAGAGAGCCAACATTGTATTTAATTTGCTTCAATGCAATTCGATTGGCGAATATTCTGACATTTATTTAAAATCTGATGTGTTACTCCTTGCAGATGTTTTCGAAAATTTTAGAAAAAACTTGTATTAACACTTATAAATTAGATCCTGCTCATTATTACACTTTTCCCGGTTTAAGTTTTGATGCATGTTTACGTTACACTGGGGTAGAATTAGAATTGTTAACCGATCCTGATATGTTACATTTTTTTAAAAGTAATGTTCGTGGAGGAGTCAGTACCTGTATAAGTAGAAAATCCGAAGCAAATAATATATTTCTTTCAAATTATGATCCATCAGAACCAAGCAAATATATTTTGTATCTTGATGCAACAAACTTATACGGTTATGCAATGTCACAATATTTTCCAACAAATAATTTCATTTGGTTAAAAAACGAAGAAATTGAAAATTTAAACATAATGAATATGTCTGACACTGCAGAATCAGGATATGTATTTGAAGTTGATTTAAAATATCCAAATATATTACATGATCAACGTAATGAATTTCCATTCTGTCCTGAAAATTACAAACCTCCTAATTCAAAATGGTCAAAGTTAATTCCAAATTTAAATAATAAGGAAAAATATGTTCTTCATTACTCTTTATTGAAACAATGCATTGAAAATGGAATAGAGGTAGTTAAAATATATAGAGTTTTAAAGTTTAATCAATCACCATGGCTAAAAAAATATATTGATTTAAAGGCCAAGTTATGAAATGAATCTAAAAACAAATTTGAAAAAAGTACATATAAAGTAGCGAATAATAGCATTTATAGAAAAACAATGGAAAATGTTGACAAAAGGACTGATATTAGGTTGGTTACTGAATGGGCAAAAAACAGTAGAAAAGATGGCGCAGAAAATCTTATTGCAAAACCTTACTTCAAAGACTTAACGATATTTTCAGAAAATTTAGTTGCGGTTCAAATGCAAACAGTTTTAGTTGAATATAATAAACCTATTTATGTGGGATTTTCCATATTGGATATATCAAAAACTTTAATGTATGATTTTTTCTACAATTTTCTTAAACCCTCATACGATGAAAAAGTTAAACTCTTGTATACTGATACAGACTCCTTCATTTTAGAAATTCAAACCGAAAATGTTTATGATGACATAAAGCGTAATATAGATAGATTTGATACTTCAAATTATCAAATCGGCAATTGTCATAATATGCCAATTACTAAATCTGTGGTTGGAAAATTTAAAGATGATGCTGGTGAACCTATTGAAAGTTTTTATGGAACCAGAGCGAAAGCATATTGCATTAAAACAGAAAGTGGTTTGCTTAAAAGAGCAAAAGGGGTTAAAAAAAAGTAGTATCAAAAATCAGTTAACATATATTCATTACAAAGATGTAGTTGAAAATAATTTAAAAACGTTTTGCACTATGTATACCTTTCGATTTCGTTTACATAATATGTTTACTAAATTGGTGAATAAATTAGCTCTAACTTCTTCAGACGACAAAAGATATAAAATTCCGGACAGCTTTGATACACTTTCATGGGGTCATCATGATATTCCTTTTTATCAATGGGCAGATGAGCATAAAGAATTATTATAAAACAATGTTCCCTCTCTTCTAAACCGATTTTTCAAGGTTGTTGGAGTGTATTTAAGATAGGAAAAAGCTTTTTATTACTTAAAGTTAGCCTAACTACCAAAGCATGTGTTTAGAAAGTTGTGATAAAGAAATTGATAATATTTCATATAGAAGTTATGAAAAAAGACTTTAACATTTAATTAATTAAGGCCCGAAGTTTTAGCTCGTGCAGGTTTTTATTATTTGTTAATTGCTGATATTTGAAAATGTTTTCACTGTGGTGCTGAAATTTTTGAATGGACGATTGATGATTGTCCTATTGAAGAACATCATAGACTTCATAACAAGTGTGACTTAGCTGAATGTTTGTGGCTTTGTAAGATGAAGAAATGTGAAGACCAAGATGTTGTTATGACAAAATTTAATACAAACATTTTCTTTTTCTCGTTTATAATTTTGACTGTTGCGAATGTTATCATGGCATCCAAAATATTGTAATTGTTATGTTTTAAATTTCATTATCCCTTTTTTTGCTATTTATAATTTGAATTATTGTAAATGTCATCATTCAGTCGATGATACTGTAATAGAGTTGTCTCTTCTTGTTTATTAGAATATAGAATTAAAATTTTAAGGTGTTTTAATCATGTCTCTTACCCCATATATTTTGTTATATTACATTATAAGAAATACATTATATGTGCATATTTCATATAAAGTGACATATAGTTTAGTTTGTTTCAAAAATACATCGGATTATGAATTACCGCAATCATGTTATCATATGAGAATTGATAAAATTAATAATAGCAGCCAAGCATTTTCCTTTAAAATGCAGCAGATGAACATTAATAGCAATTTCTTCAAAATTTTATATTATTATGTAAGCAATACCATTTATGAGACAAATTGGATCATCAAAAGTAAAAATGATGAATGTTCCGAATTGATACATAGAGAAAACCCTATAAAATCAACAAATCTTACATGTTTAAACAACACCCTTTTTAACGAGCAAGAAAATTCCAAGTGTTATATATCTTATATTATTAATGTAGTATTAACAGTAGGTTTACTTTCTCTCATAACAGTGTTAGGACTTATGTATTATAAGTTCAAAACAGATTAATAAGAATACAATTAAAACGAACAACCTTAAAATTTCTGATAAAAGAGTGGGGATGATAACTGGTGGGGATCATATTATATCATCAAAGACTATCTCGAAACAGTTCAGTTTACCAGATCACACTTTAATAATAAACATGTATACTAATTTCAGTAAAGTAAATGAGTATAGCACTAATACTAATAATGTGTTTAAGAAAGACGATTCATGTATAAAAATTAGTGAAAAACTTCTAAATTCTAAAGTTTATTATTTAAATAATTCTTCGTCCAAGTTCATAGCTGTTGGAATAAGTTTAAGTGATTTTTCACCAAGAATTCTTATAGGAAGTAGAAACGGATTTTATGTGAGTCTAAATGAAGAGGAATGGAAAGCTCTGTTGAAATACCAGGGAGTGATAGCTAATTATTTTTATTCTTCTAATTCAGATACACAATCGTTGATGTGTGGTAACATTACTTTAAGCTTTCATAAATATAATGATTGCCTCATCTTAAAAATTCAAAAATTGCATGGAAATTATGTTTATCTTTCATGCAGTTCTGTTGACACCTTATGGTCGCTCATTGAGATTGTGGATTATAGAATTCAAATAGTTAAGAAACAAGAATTTGAGAAGTATTTCAAATTGTTTCAAACTAGCCTTTGCACACAATCAAGAAACATTCTATCCGACATATATGAAGTGCTAAATCCAAATCAGAATGTCAATAGTGAAAATGTATGTGTGATGCTAGAAATGCTTTTGTTGCATCCGGAACAATTGGAAGAAAAATTAAAAAATAATCTTTCAACGAAGAAATATTATGAAGAAATCGGTCAATTATTTGTGAAGATAAAAATAACCAATATTGGATGGTAGTGTGGTCCTTTGCTTACAGGCAAGCGCTAATATCTGAATATCAGAAACTCCGACAGACTTCGATTTGATAGAAGAATTGTGCAATGTCAAAATGTTTTGGACATATTTCTGAGTAAGGAACATAGGAACAGGATTTTTAGTGAAAGGTTTAATGTTTAAATTTAAATTGATTTTTAATAAAATATTTCAATACTAACATTTGTTTCATTTAATAAAAAAAAATATAAAAATTTTAATTAAAATACGTTTAAGGTACAAACATTAAATTATAATACATCTCTTTTAAGAATCCATGAATTGTGTGATTTATCCAATCCAAGCCCTTTAACATATACTTTATTTCCTTTTTTTCTTAATACTTTTTCTACCAAATAGACATCTGGATGTTTAACATTCTGCAACTCTTCTCCATAAAACCCTCCTGCAATTTCTTGGTTCTTTTCATCTTGAAGCAAATATGTTGTAGGATTTGTAACTTTAACTTCTTTTATGCCAAATATTTCATTTAACCAATTCGGCGTGTAACTCTTGGAAAATGCTTCTCGCTGCTTGCTTATCCGCACATAATCACCAACCCTAAATTTTGGAAACTTTGGATCGATTGTTTTTGCACGAGTAAAAGATGATCTTAAAATGTCTTTTTCATTATTTTTGTTAACTTCAACTGGCTTTTTATTGATTGTCGAATGTTTGTGTTATTTTATTTCTGAACTATTTCATCTAAAATATCAATCCATTTGTACTTTCCACGCAAACTAAATTTTTTCGACATTAAATTTTTTATTGTTCTGTTCACTCTTTCCACCACACTGGCTTTTAAATTAGAATAAGTGTTATAATGATTTATGCTAAAATCAGTCATTAACTTTTGAAAATCTTTGTTAAAGAATTCTTTTCCCATATCAGTTTGAAGATGTTTTGTAACATTTTTAACAGTTTCCCAAATTTTTCTCATAGCTTGAGTAACTTCTTTTCCTGATTTTGATTTAATTGGTTCTATCCAAATATATTTTGAGAATACATTAATTACTACCAACATATAACGATATCCTCTATTCAATTTCCAATAAGGTATCATTTCGACTAAATCAGCTTGCCATAAATCATTTAAACCTTTTACTATAACCCTCCGACGTTTGTAATATTTTCTGCTTGGCTTATGAAGTTCATTAACAATTTCTTCTTTAAAGTTAACAGTCATAGTTGTAAATTAAGAATGTTTATTGTTCTATTATAAATGGACATTTTATTACAAGTTCTCCATAAAACAAAGGCAAATATGTTATCGATTTTTTTTGTGGAAACTGATTACATCACCTAATATAATTTTAGTTTTCGTTCCATATTTTACTGCTTTACCGTTTATATGAAGTGCAACATCTTCTTTTGGATATTCAACTTTCTCTATATATTCCTCTTTGAATGGGAAAACATATGTATTTCTTCCATCTTGAAGTAATTCATATTGATTATTAATGGAATCCCATTTTCCGATAAAAGGTAAAACAATGTTATAATACAATGTTACTTTATTAATATCCACAATATTTAAGATCTCAGAAGATGAAGAAGAAGAAGAAGGAGCATTTCTATATTCTAATAATTTATTTTGATCTTTGAAAAGTATGTGTGATCCGAATTTATTAATCGGCATTTTAACTTCATAGACTATAACATAATAATTGTTTCTTTGCAATTAATTACCTTTTATACAATTATTTTTGCTTCTCGAAGTTCTTCCAATATTGATATAATTTGGTGGCCCGTATGACCTGCCATTTGCGAAGAAACTAGTAATTTTAATCTTTCCACAAGCTCGTTTACATCATCATAATAGACATAATCAACTTTTTTATTTGATAAATTTAACAACGTTCCTCTCTTTGTAGATCTTGTTTTTGTTGTTCTCTGACGTGTTTGAGGTGGTCTTAATCTGCTTAGACTTGAAACGCTTGAAATGCTGGATGTAGTCGATTTGCTCGATTGTTTCAGTTTTTTTTTCAATTAAATATGGTTTAATTATTGTTAGATATTTCGGATCGGTAGTTCCCTGTATCTGTTCATTAGCATCATAATTTCTTCTATAAGCGTTTGTTCTTTTTAAAATATCCATATAATTTTCAAGATGTTTTGATCTATAACCCTTTGGATCTTGGAAAAAATGAGCTCATACAATCCGGGAGATCCTTTGTAGGTTAAATTTTTAACTTTTAAATTTTCTTTTTCAAAATCAATTAAACTATCTCCAATTTTTCATTTTTGCGCTACAGGGTCATGAGTTAGACCGTGAGTGTTATCCACATCTCGTCTACCCTTAATTGCCAAATCAACAAATGTTCTTACGAGCGGATGAAATGCCTCAAGATATTCCTCATAAGCAGGAGTTCTAGTTAATTCAAGGATGTCTTGTCTAACTTCTTCGTCAGTTGGTTCTATTATAGTGGACTCGCTTGGACTAGAAGTACGCCCTCTTGCTTGAGATGTCATTGTGGAGCTCAATCTGCGACTAGGGCTGGGTAAAAAAACATCATCATTATCACTATCATCATTCTTCTGATACATTTCTTCATCTTGCAAAAATGATGGTATTTCAGTGGGGAGATATTTTTTATATATGTTTGTTTGTCTTCTTGTTGGTTGTTGTTTGATAGGTGAAAATTTAGAATGTTGAAGAGTTGAAAAGAACGAAGGTGAAGATATTTCCTGTTTTATTAATGGTTCCGATTTTATAGTTTTAATTAATTCCTGCAAAGGTTGAGTAATGGGCTTTAACTCTTTTTCTTGGCGAATTTTTGATTCTGCTATATCTGACTTTAGGGCTTGATATTTTCGCTTTACGGCTTTACGAGCTTTCACTAGTTCTTTTGCAATTTTCTCGTTCATGTTCATAGATATAGTTTAGATTATGAACTAATATTAACTTAATTGAAATGATGGTTATATATATTTTCTAAAATTTAATAAAGTTATCAAATCCCTTTCGATATCGATCAGATTTCATGTTGCAATCTTTATCAATAACTACAAAATCATAATCTGACCGCCAACAAATACCACATAAGTCTTTAAATTGTTGATAAGACATATCCGTATTTACATAATCATCATAAATATGTTTTAAATTTGTACCATCTTGTTTAAATATTATTAACAAATTGGTATTATCTCTAATTAATTGTTTAGGAACAGCTGAATATGTTTGGCTTAAATAAAAACAATCAGTATTTTTATGTCTACCGAAACAGAAGTAATCTCTCATAATATTCTGATCACAACAAACAATGTCATCAAATATGATTATAGAATTAGGTTTAATTTCATTCGGTGGTAATATATCTTCTTCACGAGATGATTCAAAATATCCTATTTCTTTAATTGAGTTTAATAGATTTCTTAAAAACTCGTATTTTGATTGATATAATGATTTTGAGTAAATATACACATTTCCAAATCTTAACCCATTTTCGGAAGTTAATAGGGCAATAATTACATTAGTTTTCCCACATCCAGAGGGTCCTACAACTATTGCTCTTTTACATGAACCTTCAAACAAGACACCATGCTTTCTAAAATTTATTATATCTAGATCATAATTTTTTATCGGTAAAGAAAACTGTTGCTTTTCGATCTGCATTAGATCAG
>JAEQML010073199.1:0-15092 GCA_016904865.1 Pissodes strobi | reverse complement strand
AAAAACAGATACTTTGTGAAGGAATCCACGAGAAGTAATAAATGTTTTTCTTCAAACGTCAGTAAATCCGTCATTACTCGACTGTGTAGGCGGCGGTGAAGTTTCGTTTTTCCTCCGCCGGAGCTTTACTTTTCACTTTTCCTCCGGCGGAGGTAAAAGTGTTGTCATAGCAACATAGATACAATACAAACAGACAACAAAATATGCGCCAACAACTCAAGATTTATTAAACTACAATTTGTATTTATCACTCAATTTGTGACTGCATTTCTAAAAATCACTAATTTAGGAACAAAATGGTTATTATTTAATTGAACTTACTCAATAACTGCTTATCAATACGGAATTAAAACGCAATCGGAAACGCAATTTTAAAAAAATAAATTATTGTTGACAGTGTCCACTGACAGCTTTATGTTACATTATATTCACCGACACCGTTCTAAGCAAGGCCACCTACGACCGTGGTCTAAGCCGCCTTGCGAACCCATTTATCTTTAATAATAATTAGATATTATTACTATTAAAAAGAGATGTTTTTGCCTTAATTTGTCGACATTTGGAGAAAAAACAGCATATTTTATTTGGAGGAAAAGTTACTTTTCATGGCTTGCTCTCTAAGCTTGCTTAAACACGAGCGCGCCATGAAAAGTATCACTTTTCCTCCATATAAAATAATATACTATTATAGCCTTCGGTAGAAGCTGGGAAAGGTCCTACACAATCAGCGTGAACCGTATGAAAAAGGTATAGGTTTTTTATTAATTGGGTGAAGGAGGACTTGTCGTGGGCCAGTGTGGGTTTTACCTACTATACATTTTAAGCAATGGTCACAATATTTTTTTACAAATTTCGCCATCCCTGGAAACCAAAAATAATGATTGATTTTTGCAAATGTTTTATCAGGCCCAATGTGACACATTTCATCGTGAAAGAGACGCAACAGCCCTAGCCGGCTACCTTTCGGTACAAAAGCACGATAAATCGGTGGGGTCCGACCTGGGTGTATTTTTCGAAAGAGTATGTCATTTTGGCAAAAGTAGTCACTCGTTAATTTACCCTCATTAAGTTGGTCTTTAATAATTTGGGTCTCGGCGTCTCGATGTTGGGCTTTCTTTAACCAATTGTCCGTACTAATATTTTGTATTTGCACAATTTCAGAGATAACTATTGGTTGAACGGGGCTTCTACTAAAATAATCTACATGTTCGATGTATTTTCCCTTGCGGTACTCGATTTCAAAGTCATAAGATTGTAAAAATAACCACCATCTAGCCACGCGCGGGATTAGTTCCTTTTTATTTTGAGACAATTTTAAAGAGTTACAAGCCGTTATTAGTTTAAACTTTATGCCTAATAAGTAAACGCGAAAGTGTTTAATTGCATAATACACAGCCAAGGTTTCTAACTCGTAAGAATGGTATTTCGATTCAATTTGTGATGTTTTCTTCGAAAAATAACCTACAACCCGTAACTGTCCATTATGTTTTTGAAAAAGGATACTACCATAGCCTAACGCACTAGCATCAGTGTGAAGTTCTGTCTCTAGAGTCGGGTCCAAAATGGCTAACAAGGGCCTTTGACTAAGGAACGCACAAACGTATGATTTGGCTATTTTTTTGATCTTCTCCCCACTCAAAGGGCTCATTATTTTTAGTTAGTTTTGTAATACACGCTGTACGTGCCGCCATTTCCGGAATAAATTTACGGAAGTAGTTAGCTAAACCCATAAACGGCCTTACTTGCTTAACATTACAGGGATCTGGAGCCCTCATCAAAGCTTCTACTTTATTTTTACCTGGTCTAACCCCCTTTTCAGAAACCTCTTGACCCAAATAATCGATTTCCTTTTAAAAAAAATGGCATTTGTTAATATTAAGGGAAAACCCAGCATTAGTAAGACAACTTAGTACTCTATTTAATTTATCAAGACCTTCGGATATCGACATGGAAGGAATAAGGATGTCATCCAAATAAACCATCGCATCTTTGTCCCTCAGATCACCTAAAGCATTACAAATTGCTCGCTGAAAAACAGCTGGCGCAAGTATTCATAGTGCCCGTCGTGTGTCACAAATGCCGTTTTTTCTATGGAACATTCCGAAATAGGAATCTGACGGAAACCAGATGCCATATCGAGAGTGGTAAAATACCTGTGTTTACCTAACCGATCTAGCTGATCATCGATTCTGGGTAAGGGAAATCGGTCTTTGATCGTGATTTTATTAAGTGCTCTAAAATCGCAGCACATTCTCGCGCTGCCGTCTTTTTTGTAAACAAGCACAATAGGACTAGCAAAAGGGGAGTTGCTTTCACGAATAATGTTGTTGTCTAAAAGGTCTTTAACTATTAGTTTTACTTTCTCCCTTTCACAGTGGGCCATGCGATAGCGCGGAAAAGTAATTACTTTATCTTCTTTCAGCTTGATTTTAAGTTCGGCAGTAGTAATTGGCAGTACAGAATTTCCGGTAGTTATGTTTTGACTATATATGCGGCCAGCAAACGCAATAAATCATTTAAACTCTGACCTGTTAGGGACGTTTTTACGGTCTCAGCAGAGAGTGAGAAAGTATTTACGGCTCCGGGTGGACAATTACGGCTTATGTGTCCAGGTTCATTACAAGAAAAGCAATTTTTACGGTCCTCAAATTTTTGTTCGGGCTTTTTATCAAACGGAAAAGTTCTCTTATGCTTACTAGAATCGACAAATTTTCGTTTCGAATAGTTACTTAAAAGGGTTAAAAGTTCACTAACAGAATTAACCTTACTATTAAAAGCCGCGGTTTTAACCTGGACATCAATTATATCCCCAATAACAATTTCGAGCAGTTGATTTTCGGAAAGATCAAAATTCAATGATTTTATTAAAGAAATCTTTTTTCTGGCATACTCACAGTAAGATTCAGCATGGTCACTCCTAAACAAGCTAGCTTTCCGGAATTTTTCGCTTAAATTTCTCTTCGCTGGGTACATACTGCACAATTCCAGCTTAAAAGTCTCCCATGTCTTCTCAGCCGGCTGCCACGATAGAAACCATTCTCCTGCTTCTCCCTTGAGTCCAGAGGCGCTCCTGACCAGTAGCTCGTACTCCGTCCAGCCAAACGTTTCTCCTAACTTATCCATTTCGGCACACCACTTTTTCGCGTCATAATCGTCTGATCGAGGATCAAAGTTTGGTATCGCCACGGGAGTTGCCACGACACTTTTATTTTGTTCTTGCATTAATTTCACCGAATTAGCGAACAGTTTAACAAACTCCTCCATGTTAGACGAGTTCAGCATTCGACGAAAATGGCAAAAATCTATAATAATGTTAATAAATTTGATGGTCACGAAACACACACTTTGTGGTACTTTTAGTAGTTCTATTCCACTTCTGATGTAAGAAACGAAACTAATATCGTTTAAAAAATAATTTATTCTAAACTTGAATTATACAAAATTCCCGGTCGAGGCTCAATGCGCTCTCGGTTGGGTCTTAAAATCGAGTGTCTCTATTATTGAAGGATCCTTTACAATCAACAGGCAATATAACAGAAACATCTGGCTCGATGGTTACCTCTTAAAACTAATAATCACAAAATCTAAATAGCCTGGGCTCTAGGAAACGTTCTAGTTGGAACCGATGTCAAGGGGTCGAATTCCAAGAAGGTGATTGCTCATAATAAAGTTATACACCTCTCACAGTAGCCCAGTGTAGTAAGCATCCTATTTAAAACAAAGCAAAGTAGTTCATTAATACAAATTTATACGCTCAAAAGCACGGCTTGCCACTAAGCTGCTGACACATTGGACCGAAGGTTTCTATTCGTTCACATTGCTGAGGATTCGCGCCCATTCGTTCGCAGGCGTGAACGGTCGTTTCCAGCGATTTTATGAGGGTGCGAATGGCCGCAAAGGGTAGGTAGTGCTAACGAACGTTTCCCGTCACCTGTCGGTAAATTAAAAAGATCAAAAGGAAATGATTTGCCGCCAATGCAGAAATATTGCAGTGTAGACGTGTATAAAAAAAATAATATCAGTTTTCTTTAAGAGCGCCAATTGATGAAACGCTGTCGATGCAAATATTTCAGGTCATTCATTCAAGTGTGGCAGGCCTTGAGGAATGTTTCCAGCGAGCGGGTAGTAACGCAAACGAATGCAAGCGGCTCTATATCAATTCGGGTGTATTCGAAATTGGATGTATGTAATCATGACAAAACATGTACTGTTGGTCATGTTTATTATTTTCCAAACAACAAAAATGTGCGAAACATGACTGACGTTTCCGTACGACGGTATCATGGCAAGTAATTTTTACCTTTTTAAATGTTTGCCTACCCTACTGTAACTAGAACTGTACGCCACTGGATTTTAATGACCAATAAAAATGTCTGGCATATATAAACGTCTGTAGGGATCATATGTTCTACATCAGCATTATTCTCGGAACGAGAATTTTTAAAATCTCAAATTCTTGAGAGTAGGTGCCAGTTTGATAAAGTACCTTATTATTGAAAGCACCCTATTCAAGAACGAGACCACAAATAATTACGAAGAAGGACATATACAAGCCATGCAAACGTATGTCTTAAGGCCGTTTTACATGCTGCAAGAGTTTGTGCAAGACCATGCAAGACGCAAGAGATATTGCCCGAAGGCATGCGCAGTTGACACCCAGCTGATCCAAACTCGCAAGTCTCTTGCACTTGCAACTTATCGCTTCTGCTGGATATATCTGCAAGTGCAAGTGCAAGGCTGGGGGAAATTCTGGTAATATCAGTCTCACCAAGACCCGATAAAGTCACTAGACACGCTTGACAGTTGATGGATGTTTGTTTATTTCATATTTGATTGTTACTTTTCATGTATAAATAAAATGAATCAAATTTCGAAAAATAAATTCATAAAAAGAAAAAAAATTGCTGCCACAATATGTGTGTTGATTTCAAAAGTTGGTAGCAAGTCGCAATTGCAAGAGAATTGCGACATGTAAAACCAAAGTGCAAGAAACGTTGCAACTATCGTCTTGCTCTTGCAACGTCTTGCTGCAAGAGAATTGCGGGTTGTCTTGCAACTTGCAAAACGGCCTTTAAAGGGGTTAAAAAAAACAATACAATTAGTTACTTGTATTGTACCAAATGGACAATATTATTCATTTAGGTTTTAAATAATATTATTATTTAGTTAAGTTAATTGTGCTAGATTCGTTTCTTTTTTTGGATGTTGAGCAATCGCTTCTCCCTAATCTGCGTCTATTGGAATGAATTTGGACCTAAATTATGTGAAACGCAAGCGCTAAAATTTGAATATCAATCCAGTCGGATAGTAGGCTTAATAACATGACCTTTCCGTCTTCTAAGCAATCAAAACCATGTCATCGCCAAGGCATATAGGATTGCATCCACGTTTAAACGAAGGCGTTGTAAGTGTTGTGTTAATAAATGTAAACTTACAAATTTATTAATACTTACAATCCCAATTTAATTTCAAATGAGTATTTGCATTTATTTGCAACTACTAGACAAGAAATGAATAGAGCATTTTTGTATGGTGGCTATGTTATATTTTAAAGCGCATTAACATGACCTCACCTATTTTTTTTATTTATTATTTCAAACGTGCTTTTCGAAGGTTCAATCCTTATCTATGATATTGCATTAATAATGCTGCAATAGCCCTTTTTACAAAATGTTCAAGTGGAAAAACATTTCATTGTCTGGATTAAATTTTGCTGCATTTGTAACATCAAATAACATAATACTGTTATCTATCATCCTAGATTTTTACACTAAATCATTATTTTCGAAATGAATATGTTGCGGGCAATTTGATTATTCAGGGCGGGCAGGTCATTATAAATAATGACCATTAAAATTGGGCAATTTAATAATTTTGTATTTGTTATTTAATTAAATTTGGGCAATTTAATAATTTAATTTGTTATAATTTATTACATTACTCGGTCATTATAAATACTGCAATAATTTCTCTGGGCACTTTGATATTAATTCATAGCAATTTGACAACGTGCGTAGGTATGATTTTCGCTATAAAAAAAATGGAGGAATAGTTATTAACTGATGTGAAACATCGTTTTAACGAACGGCTGAATGAATTGTGTTTATCAAAAGGTCAGAATACACAAATTCTCATAAAACCACAATATTTGGAGTTAGTAGAAAAGGTAATACACCTAACAGCAAGGTGGTAAATATAAAACCGAGGATTATCAGCGTTTACGCAGAATTGGCATAATAACTAATGGAGAGAAGGGAAAGTTGATAGTTCCTGTAGAGGAAGGTAAAGAGCCGCTTAGATTTTACGTACATCGGGAAGATATTTCAACTTTTGCATGATGCACATGTTGCTGCGTGCAGTCGAAACCGCATGGAAGAAAGCTAAATTCAAAGTAGAAAAATATCACAAGGAAAATGATTGTAACCTGTCTAAATTTATGTATGACCTGCGAAAAAACCACTGTGCCAAAAAAAGGTTTAATTGTTAGATCGATACTAACTAAGAACATGAACTCAAAATGCCAAGTCGAGTTAGTCGATATGCAGTCGCAAGCTGATGATCAATATAAATTCAATCTTGCATACCAAGATCATTTAACTAAATTTATTCGACTTCGACCTCTTAAATTCTAATGCGCAGAATAAATAGTTTTCTGCTTTTGGATATTTTTACAATGTTTGGTGCCTCAGGTATTTTGAAGAGTGATAATGGGGGAGAGTTTGCTAACAAAATATTAACGAACTATGTAACATGTGGCCCGAGTTAAAGATGGTAGATGGGAAGCCCAGATACTCGCAAAGTCAGGTCTCCGGAGAACGTGAGAATCGGGACGTGAAAAATATCCTTTTGTTCGTGGCTAGAAGACAACAGCGGGAAATGGTCAGAAGGCTTACGTTTTGTTCAGATTATGAAGAACAGAGCTCATCATAATAGCATAAACTGTCTCCATATATGGCTATGTTTGAAACAAAGGTTAAATGTTGGTCTAAAAAGTTTTTTAGCCTAATATAAATTGTGGAGAGAACTTGAAAGTACTGGTAAAAAATCAAAACAATTTACAGTCCGTAGAGGAAAGTGCACTGCAAAATAAACAAGAGCCAAACTATTTAGCGGAGCTACCAGGTCCAAGTCATTGATAGTTATATGCAACCTTCAACTTTGTTATCTGAACCAAGCCCTAATTTCCATAATAACGAAAGAGAAACAAATATCTGCGAGCCATCCAAAATTCAAGTCCCCGGTCATGGTAAACTCGCATATGAAGATCATAAAGATTCCTCAGAAGATCCCAATGTAAGAAAAAGGAAAGCAGACATATTAAAAGTTAAGGAGATTCCAGCAAGCAATATAAAAAATCCAGCTGAAAAATGGTTAAAACCTCTTATTCAAAATCCCCTGCCGCTAAAAAAGGTGACACAATAGAGTTCGACAAAGGTCACACCGATGGAAGAAATATTATTGCATTTGTTCTTGAAATAACAGATGTGAATCTTTATAAATTAGGCACGAAGCATGAAATCTTAAACAAACTTTATGCTAGGAACCAATTTACAATGAAAAAAATTTACGTCGAATAAATTCCACAACCAGAAATTTCACTGTGAGAATGTACAGGGTTATTGACTATATTTGGACCAAAAGATAACTTTTTATTTGAAGGATTAGAAAAACGTTTAAATTAGGAAAGTTGAAGGATTTCACTCAAAGCGCTAGAATTTGATATCAGAAAAAACAAACGAACGTCGTAAAGCCGTCAAAAACGACTAACTTAGTTCTTTTAAAATGGAATACCCTATATAATGTTACATATTCTGATTCTACGTAAAATTTCGAGTATATTTCATTTAATATAACATATGTTTGGATTCAACAGGTTTCGCGCTATCGATGATTGAAAATCGTACTATTAATATGTTTTCTACGCCCCTCGTATATGAATTTACTTAAGTCATTACGGGGTTTCTATGGAAACATCGGTAAATGTCAGTCGGCAGTGATAAAAAGGCTCTGGCATATAGAATACGATCTGTCGCCGCGGGCAGCGATCCGTTATTGTGATTTCTTATCGTGCTAGTGCACTAAACACTCTCGCACTGTCTTGGTCCATGTGTTGTACAGTTATGGATTATGTGTCGACTTGGTTCCTGGGATGTCATTGGGATTGTCTTCGTTGGTGTTGGATCCTTGGTGCCGGTTAGTGAAGGAGCGAGTGTTGTTTGTATTGCGATTTTGAGCAGACAAGAGAATAGCTGTAGACACCTAGGCGAGGCTGATCGATTTAGATTATGCAGATTTATCCGCAAGTCCAAAACGATCACCCCAGGAAAGAACTGCACGTGATACGCAGGGTGTTAATCCCTGACTCTACTTCTACGCATGGAGCCCATACGGCGAGCTACCCCGTGCAGTCCCTTAATGCCTGTACACCCCCGTTTTTCGGCGGGAACCCGGCCGCATATTTGTAAACAGGAGACGCGTTATCCATTCGATTAATTCCGCCGATGCCCGAAAGACATTTCATATTTAGAAGACGAGTCCGCCCAAGACAGCCTGACACGTCTGCTGTTTACATAGCCTCTTAACGCAACAATTGAATAGTTGGGGTTCATTTTTAATTAAAAATTCATTGTGTGAAATAATAAATAAAGAAGATAAGATAATGAACTTATAAAAGGTTTTTACCCTCCACATGCAACCGTGTCTAAAGGAAATTATCTAGAAATAATGCCATCGAAAATTCGACCGACAGTGACGATTTAGGAGAGAGGAAAGCGAGGACGAAAGTGCTAAGAAAACATTGGCCAGATGCAAAATTGCTCTTATGCATTTTTCATATAAAGAAGGCGGTCTTGAGATGGATTTTAACGGCGAAAAACGGAAAACTACGAGATTTGTCACAAAAATGTTACCCACTATTTAAGAAAATTTTACATTCCAAAACCGAAAATGAAAAGTTTCACTGAAAACTGTGATGAAAATTTAAAGAAATACTTAGGCAATCTGCTTACTCGTGAAGAAACTTGATGTATGCTGTACAGAGCGCATTTGAAGTTAAGAGGAAGCGACACTAACATTGGGTTGCCCAAAAGATGGTCGAAACATTGTTATTTTTAGTGTTTTTTTTCCGAACTTTTGAGGAACCCTGTATATGAATTGCCCAAAAATTTCTTATTTTTAATTAAATACCTAGCTAGAAACTTTTAATCCTTAATCATAAACTTGTTTTTAGTTATGTACTGTTATATTATCCTATGGGTGTTTGCCGATTTTCAAAAGTTATTTGTCCTAAAAAATATGTATCTTTTGTTTCAAACTCAAAACCCTGTTCAACTTACTTTTATACTACCTACTTTAACAAATACATGCTTATATGTAGCATTTAGAACTTGAATTTTTGTCCTATATTTACAAAGAATAAGAAGTTTATGTTTAGAAAATAAGAAAACTCCTATTTTTACCAGTATAATCCACTACCCACCAGATTTTGGTAAGTACACCAATAAGTATTTTAAATTATCGCAAGAAATAAAAAAAAAACACAAAATATCTTATTAAAAAAGTTTTAGTAAATAACCAAAAATCCATCTCATTCGTCTGCTATATACAGCTCTTGATTCCGCAACCATTTTTGCAACTGACACGTCTGCCGTTTACCAAGCGGTTTTGCCTCACTCGTCTGCTATATACTACTCGACTTCGGCTCGCGTCTTATGTCGGACGCGTCTCCTGTTTACAAATATGCAACCCGGCCTAGGGCATCAGCGATGCTCTCGTCCCCAGCTGTTATTGAATCATTCTAGTTTTGTTAGTGATTTATGTGATTTAGGATTTTTGAGAAATTATGAAAAATTTTGATTTAAAATTTTGAGAATTTTTTAGAGTTTGAGATTTTGATTTTTCAAAAAGAACGAACCTTTTTGAAATTTTGAAAATTTTGACCGTTTTTGAAAAATTTTTAAATTTTAAAATTTTGAAGATAGAATGATATTGATATTATTTTTTTTTGGGTTTTTTCATTTTTTTCTTTGTGTATTGTGTATGTGATTTAGTGATCTGGTGGGAGTAGTAAATTTTTGTGTACTGTTCTGTTTGGATGTGCGACTCTACTGAATAGTGTTCTTATGATTGGGTTTGTAAGAATATTGTGTGTTTGCCTGCCAGATACGTATTTATTGTGTCTACTTTGAGGTCGTTGTGAATGTCTGCATTGCGAACGTACCAAGGTGCGTTCACAATTTGTCTGAGTGTTTTGTTTTGGAATGTTTGTAGTTTTTTCTTGTTTGTTTTGCATGCATGTGTGTATACTATGGCTCCATATAGAATTTTGGGCTTTATTATCTGATTATAGAGCTTTAGTTTATTCTTTAGTGACATTATACTGTTTCTGTTAATTAATGGATAGAAAGCTTGTTTGGCTGCAATACCTTGGTTTGCTTTTGCTTGTATATGCTTTTAAAAAGTGAGTTTACTATCTAGGGTTACCCCTAGATATTTAAGAGAGTTTGACCATCTTATTACTGAGTTTTCGAGATTTAAATTTGGAATAGGTTTATTACGTTTAGTTGTTATGAGCATGGCCTGTGTTTTATCTTCATTGAATTTAATATTCAAAGTTTCTGCCCATTCGTATATGGAGTCTAAGTGTTGCTGTACGTGATTTTTGAGTCTTGTGTGATTGTTGTTTATTGAGAATATGCATGTGTCATCTGCGTATATGGAGAGTTTAGTGTTTGGGTGTCTAGGTATGTCTGTTGTGTATAATGAGTATAGAGTAGGCGACAGAGGAGAGCCTTGGGGGACTCCTGCCTCTATGCGCCTTGTGGTGGATAGTGCTGTGTTTATTTGTGTAGTGAAGGATCTGTGTTTGCGGAATGAGGCTATGAGTTGAGTTAGTGGCGGTGGTAAATTGTGTAGCCTGTCTAGTCCTTCATGCCACACTTTGTCAAAGGCTTTTTCGACGTCAAGGACTACAACTCCGGTCGATGCCCGTCTTTGTAGTCCTCTAGTCGCCTCCTCAACAAGTCTGGCAAGTTGGAGCTCGGTGTTGTGTTGTATTCTGAACCCAAACTGTTCATCTGGGATCAGATTGTTTTGCAATATGTGTGTGTTCAATCTCTCCAACATAACCTTCTCCGTCAGCTTGCTCAGTGATGAGAGCAAACTAATAGGTCGCCAGTTTTGAGGAAAGATCAAATTTTTGTGAGGTTTAGGGATGAGTATTATTTTTGCTTTTTTCCAAGATTTTGGAAAGTCTTTTAGTGATAGTATTGTGTTTATGATGTAAGTGAATTTGAGTAAGGCTGTTTCTGGTAAGTTTTTTAGTGCTCTGTTTGGTATGTTGTCGTAGCCGGGTGCTTTTTTTCGGGTTTAATTGCGCAATAATTTGCGCAATTTCTGCGGTGTTAGTTGGTCGTGTTTCGTCGTCTTGGTGTTCGTTTTCGTAAGTTAGTATTTCTCTGTAGTTTCTCTCTATGGTTGCCTCGTGATCTATATCCTGGGCCCCATCGCCTAAGGTGAATTGCGATTCCAGCGAGTCTGCGAAGGCCTCAGCCTTCTCTTCGATGGAATACACCATTCCTCTCAGTCCATGGATGTTAGGATATGCCACTTTGTTGCGACCTTGCATCGATTTGGCGATTTTCCATAGAGAGTTGTTTTTGGGGGTTGACTGTAGTGATGTATTCGGTCCATGAGTTGTTTTTGTGTGTTTAAGTCTCGGTTGTTTGTTAGTTTGGCTCGTCGTTTTAGCCTGTTTCGGAGCCTTATGTTGTCTTTTATGTTTTGTGGAAGCGCAGGGCCGTATTACCCAATAGGCTAAGTAGGCTACAGCCTAGGGGCCCTTGACTTGCGGGGGCCCTTGAATCTTGAATCTCAAATTAATTAAGAAAAAGTAAATATTCAAGACTGTAGGGGACAGTCTTATGATGACAATGCCAATAATATGTCCGGTTAACATTCAGGATTGCAAGCTCTCATTAAAAAAAAGAATCCTCTAGCATTATTTGTTCCCTGTGCGGCACACTCTTTTAACTTGGTAGGAACTTGTGCAGCTGAGTGTTGTAATATGGCCAAGTGTTTCATTTTTATTTTTTATGCTCTTAGAAGAAATTTATAATTTTTTTTCAGCTTCCACACATCCCAACTAGCATTTATGGTGGCAGATACTTAACTGCTACTATCAAAGCCAATACAAAGTGGGCGGCGACCATTGGCGGCTACGTCGTATATTCGTAGCTGCTAAGTAACTACGACCAAAATGGGGAAAGATTTTGAGTAGCCGGGTAGTGACTTGGGTAGTTTTTGCCACCAAAAGAGTTACTATGATGTGTTACTATAAAGTAGCCTACTGGTGAATGCGACTTATCTGTTACGAAGCTGCCTAGTCGCGGGTTCGTGGCAGCCAAGTGTTTTCCACCGATATGTGGAACTTTCGTTAAACTGTTAAACTTTATTCGCAGCGACCTCTTCATGCAATTTCACACTTCATAAAAATAAATGTCATGATAGAAAATAATTATGGAAGCCATTATTATGTTTTGTTATTTACCATGCGATTTTAACTCCTTTTGTAGGTAAATTCCAAAATGCAATCGACTTTACTGAATAAAATAGTGGGTTTATATGACAAAATTTTCGAGCGCCTCTCAAAACATTTCAAATTATTATATTATTTGCAATAGAAACTGATGTAGTAATAAAATAAAAAAAATAATTTGCTTGAATCTGGCGTGAAACATGAAAATATTAGTCCACCGTCAAAAATATCAAAATAACTAAGGAAAAAAGCTTTAGTCTAGGTATATTTAGCTTGAAAACGCAAAATGTTTGAGCCATTTGGCTGTTCGTCTGAAAAGTCATGAAAAAATTATGGCCGTTTAATCCGAAAAATATTTATAGTTCCATATGCTTCCACAGAGTACCGGGAACGATAATATATTAGGCGAACCCAACCCGTTTGGAACTTTAAAATCTTCGGATTGATAAAGTGACAATTGCAACTACCCAGAGGCAACTTTATAGAAACAATAACTTTATAGTGACCTAGGAAGGTAGCAGTAACCATTTTGCTACTTTCAATGCTACTATAAATTAGAAGTAACTAGGTGTCGTGGCCGTCACTCCCCCGTAACTTAAATTGTTACTATAAAGTAACAAAAACTTAATGGAGGCATTATGGTAGCACTTGTTAGTGACCGCTACTTTAAAAAGTTACTATAAAGTTTTTGGTCTTTTATGGTGTCATATTCGGAGATTAAGGTAGTTCCAGCCACTTCTTTAAATTACATGTTAGCCACTTGCAATCGGGGTGTTTATTTTCCACTTTTATGGTAGGTAGGCATTAACCGGTCACTCTCGAAATATACTTCAAAGTGGCTATTCCTTATAGAGTAACATTTTAAGTGGCAGGGTGGGTCTAGGAACTATACTTTAGGGGCAGGGGCAGTGACTTTTTAAAAAGGACTGGGAACTATATTTGCTAGTTGGGATAGGTGGCAAATAATGACAGACTCACTCAATTCAATAAAATTCCCAATACTCTCGTTCCAAAAAAATTATCTGTTACTCGATGGTCTGCTCGCGCGGGTTCTTGTAAAACAATTCATTTAGGGTTTTCTGCGTTTAAAGAATCATTAGAAGTCATCGAAAACGATATTTCACAGCCCAATAGTACAAAAGTTCAAGCAAAAGGACTTAAAAATCGGTTCGAGGAATTGGAAGTTGGGATTTTGTTACAATTATGGGACGATATTTTACCAGAATCTAATAAGGTTAGCAAATCATTACAAGCTACTGACATCGATGTTTCCTTAGCAGTTAATTTGTATGATTCACTTATTAAACCACGCGAACGTTTTGCATATTACGAAGAATGTGTCAAAAAACTAACAAACTGTTCCACATACAAATCCGATAATGTAAAAAAGTAGAAAACAACAATTTGACGAAAATAAAGAGGGTGAAGTTGAATTCAGTGGTAAATATAACATGCTCATAAATACTTTTTATGTTATAATGGATAACATTCTTGTGGAACTCAAGAAGCGACTAACTGCTTATCTTAACGTTTCAAATATGTTTGGGTTAGTTTAGAAAATTATTCTGAAGAGAATATCATATTACAGGCAAATGTGCTCCAAGAGCACTATCCAAACCATTTAGACCAAAGTTTAGGAGCCGAATATATTCGTTTTAAATATTTTATCTCAGAAATTAATTCGGAAATTACCAATCCAAGGGAAATGTTAAAGTTTATAAGACAAAAAAAATAAACGTGTAGTTTTCCAAACGTAGATATTGCGTTAAGGATATTTTTAACCATTTTCTACATTAGAAAGGGTAAAAAGTCCTAAAAGAAATTCATTAGGTGATGAAAAAACTAATCAACTTTGTTGGCTTCTGACACGATCTTCTCAATAAAATTCCTACTAAAAATATTAGTGAAATTTTTGGGACCCAAAAATCAAGAAAACGAGCATTCATTTGAGTACACACCACTATCTAATTATATTCTTTTTTTTTAACGAAAATGTTGTGTGTTAATGTTTTAAAATATTCTTTGATTTTTTGTGTCCTTTTTTAAAATAAAAACGTATTTTTTAAATCAAGATATTATTATAATATATATCTTTAAAAACTATTTTTGTTTCTGTTTCACATTTTACTTTATCAAAAAAAAAATGTTTACCCTACCATAAAATATGCTGAATGCTCTGGATAGGGGGCCCCTAAGATTTCTTTAGCCTAGGGCCTCTTCAATGGTTAATCCGGCCCTGTGGAAGCGAGTATGAGTTGTTTTGATTTGTGTGTACAGTTTTTGTGGCTGCGTTTATGGCTGCTTGTATCTCCTCAGTGAATCTAGCAACTTCGTTTTCTAGTTCCGCTTTGGAGGCGATGTATGGTAAGTTGTGCATGTTTTGTGTTAAGTGTCCTTTGAATATGTCCCAGGGTATGAATTGTTGTATATTTGCTTGTTTGTGTTCGTGTATGTCGTTTATTGTGATGGCAATAGGAGAATGATCTGATGAGGAAAAATCCTCCAAATTGTCAATCACAACGTTGTGTGCGATGTTTTGAGTAAGTGCTATGTCTAG
>JAEQML010073198.1:0-15092 GCA_016904865.1 Pissodes strobi | reverse complement strand
GCTTTAAAACAGTTTCAATAATTTTATTCCTTTCATTCATTTATCGAATAATATAACCGCTCTGAATTTTCTTTCTTTATAATATAAATCAAGCATTGACAGTCGGGCTTTAAAACAGTTTCAATAATTTTATTCCTTTCATTCATTTATCGAGTAATATAACCGCTCTGAATTTTCCTTTTTATAATATAAATCAAGCATTGATTGATGGCTTTAAGACAGTTTCAATAATTTTATTATTTTCATTCATTTATTGGGTCCATTGATTTAGTGATTGTGTCCATTTAACATTACCTATTTATTGTTCCCTGTATAATTGGTGCAGCAACCAGCGCACGCATAAATATTTGTAATTAGCTTAAGTAAAATCAAAGTGATCACTTCGGATTGTAGAAGTTAGTGCAATTAGTTGTAAGGCATACAGTACCGAGTGTTAACAGCAGAATTGGTCTCCGTACAATCTCCATATTGTACTCCTATTACTCTAAAGGGCACATGTAATTTTTCGGCCATTTTCATATGTTAACAAAAATTTAGTTCTTTTACGTCAACGAATCGAAATACCTAAAAAGGGTACATGTCAAAGTTTGCGACATGATAAAACCAATACGATATTTACACGCCGTTATGCATAAAGGGAACATGTCAAAGTTCGCTACATGATACTATTCTTCTATGACCTACCACCAATTGTCAAGATAAAGAAGAAGACGAGGGAAACCTTGAAACATGTTTTCTTGCTTTTCATTTAAAATAAAATAATATTTGGATTATTAAATTTGTTTTTGTTTTGCATAAAAGGCACATGTCACTTTTTTAAAAATGGTCTGTACCGGGTGTTTCACTATAACTTTCTCAATTGACGTTTTAGATTTAACCAGAGGTTAAATTTAACCGGGATTTGTTAACCTCTGGTTAAATAAAAAAATTAGTGTCAAACGATAGCTTATGAAAAACCTAGATAGGAAAGTACAAACCATTTTGCTCTATCTTTAGCCGTTTAGATTTTACAGGCTGCCAAACTTGGTAAATGGTCGATTTTCAACTGTCAATATTTGAAAAACAGTAACAGATAGGTATAGGACATTATTTATGAAATATGTCTAGAATTCTCCGCAAAATCCAAATATGCAATAATATATAGGGTGTTCCATTTAAAAAAATATAACTTTGTTTAATCCCGCATTTATGGGACACCCTGTATACAACAGCGATATGCCATAAAAACTTCACTTTATTCCCTTTATTTTTTGTATTGGACGTTTTTTTCTAAAACGTCAATTGAGAAAGTTATAGTGAAACACCCGGTACAGACCATTTTAAAAAATGTGGCATGTGCCTTTTATGCAAAACAAAAACAAATTTAATAATCCAACTATTATTTTATTATTTTAAATGAAAAGCAAGAAAACATGTTTCAAGGTTCCCTCGTCTTCTTCTTTATCTTGACAATTGGTGGTAGGCCATAGGAGAATAGTATCGAAGAAATGTTTGTCGGTGACATGCTTTCTTTATGCATAACGGCGTGTAAATATCGTATTGGTTTTATCATGTAGCAAACTTTGACATGTACCATTTTTACGTATTTCGATTCGTTGACGTAAAAGAACTAAATTTTTGTTAACATATGAAAATGGCCGAAAAATTACATGTGCCCTTTAGAGTAATAGGAGTACAATATGGAGATTGTACGGAGACCAATTCTGCTGTTAACACTCGGTACTGTATGCCTTACAACTAAATGCACTAACTTCTACAATCCGAAGTGATCACTTTGATTTTACTTAAGCTTTACAAATATTTATGCGTGCGCTGGTTGCTGCACCAATTATACAGGGAACAATAAATAGGTAATGTTAAATGGACACAATCACTAAATCAATGGACCCAATAAATGAATGAAAATAATAAAATTATTGAAACTGTCTTAAAGCCATCAATCAATGCTTGATTTATATTATAAAAAGGAAAATTCAGAGCGGTTATATTACTCGATAAATGAATGAAAGGAATAAAATTATTGAAACTGTTTTAAAGCCCGACTGTCAATGCTTGATTTATATTATAAAGAAAGAAAATTCAGAGCGGTTATATTATTCGATAAATGAATGAAAGGAATAAAATTATTGAAACTGTTTTAAAGCCCGTCTGTCAAGGCTTGATTTATATTAAAAAGAGAGAAAATTCAGAGCGATTAATAATAATAAATGAGTAAATAAACTTAAGCTTCTGTACGATACCACTTAGATCCGTCGAACTCTGGTAGAGGTGCCGGGCACCCGTTGATACTGCTAGGGCACTGGCCCTGAGGGTGAAACTAGCAGATGACTCGCCAATAAAATGGCTCGGAGACCGGAGACAAGACTTGTAGCCACGTATTTGAAAGTTGTAGCCTGCTAGTAAAAGTGGTAGCCCGGTGGTAAAAGTTGTAGCCTGGTAGAAAACTCCTGAAATAACCCCAGTACGCATTAGCCCCCTTACTTTAATAAAAAAAACTATAGCCCCCACTTGCATAAATATATTTTCTTTATAAAACAAATTCCCCCAAAAGTTATCAATGAATTTTCAATGACGATCCCAACTAGCAATTATAGTTCCCAGTCCTTTTTAAAATGTCACTGCCCCTAAAGTATAGTCCCTAGACCCACCCTGCCACTTAAAATGTTACTCTATAAGGGAAGTATATTTTGAGAGTGACCGGTTAGTGCCTACCTACCATAAAAGTGGAAAATAGACACCCCAATTGCAAGTGGCAAACATGTAATTTAAAGAAGTCGCTGGAACTACCTGAATCTTCGAATATGACACCATAAAAGACCAGAAACTTTATAGTAACTTTTTAAAGTAGCGGTCACTAACCAGTGCTACCATAATGCCTCCATTAAGTTTTTGTTACTTTATAGTACTAAAACGGAGTTTTATCCACAATACCGAAACAGAATTATTGCACTCGACGCGCGTTTCGCTAACCATGTTAGCATCAGGAGATGATTAAAACTTTTAATGTTTTAATCATCTCCTGATGATGCTAACATGGTTAGTGAAACGCGCGTCGAGTGCAATAATTATGTTTCGGTATTGTGGATAAAACTCCGTTTTAGTGCATGTTGCCGAAGGTTCCAAACCCCAACATAGTTATTTTATAGTAACCATTTAAGTTACGGGGTAGTCGCGGCCACGACACCTAGTTATTTCTAATTTATAGTAGCATTGAAAGTAGCAAAATGGTTACTGCTACCTTCCTAGGTCACTATAAAGTTATTATTTCTATAAACTTGCCTCTGGGTAGTTACAATTGTCACTTTATCAATCCGAAGATTTTAAAGTTCCAAACGGGTAGGGTTGGCCTAATATAATATTATTGTTCCCGGTACTTTGTGGAAGCATATGGAACTATAAAGTATTTTTTGGTTTAAAAGGCCATATTTTTTTCATGACTTTTCAAACGAACAGCCAAATGGCTCAAACATTTTGCGTTTTCAAGCTAAATATAACTAGACTAAAGCTTTTTTCCTTAGTTATTTTGTTATTTTTAACGGTGGACTAATATTTTAAAATTTCACACCAGTTTCAAGCAAATTATTATTTTTTTTATTACTACATGGGTTTCTATTGCAAATAATATAATAATTTGAAATCTTTTGAGAGGCACTCGAAAATTTTGTCATATAAACCCACTATTTCATTCTGTAAAGTCGATTGCGTTTTGGAATTTACCTACAAAAGGCGTTAAAATCGCATGGTAAATAACAAAAAAATAATAATGGCTTCCATAATTATTTTCCATCATAACATTTATTTTTATGAAGTGTGAAATTGCATGAAGAGGTCGCTGCGAAAAAAGTTTAACAGTTAAGCGAAAGTTCCACATGTCGGTGGAAAACACTTGGCTGCCACGAACCCGGGACTAGGCAGCTTCGTAACAGATAAGTCGCATTCACCAGTAGGCTACTTTATAGTGACACATCATAGTAACTCTTTTAGTGGCAAAAACTACCCAAGACACTACCCGGCTACTCAAACTCTTTCCCCATTTTGGTCGCAGTTACTTAGCAGCTACGAATATACGACGTAGCCGCCGATGGTCACCGCCCACTTTGTAGTGGCTTTGATAGTAGCAGTTACGTATCTGCCACCATAAATGCTAGTTGGGATCAGCAAATAAAAGAAATACTGAGGTACAGACAACTTAAATATAACAAAGATAGGTATGAGTCATTAAATTAAAAATTCAGATTTGATAAAATGGAGTAGATAAGATAACACATGGGACGCAAAGCAAATGGTGGACGAGGCACAAAAAAGGTTAACACAGATAAAGCAATTAAATCGTTAAGTTAGACAAAAAAACTGTAGCAATAATTACCTCGTTAGTGTGTGAGGGTACGGGAGATTCGACGATCTCGGTCTTATCCGACGAACTTGAAAGCCTCTAGAAATAAGAAAAAAAACCATTAGCGTCATGGCGTCGTCCGCGTGCTTCACAAGCAATAGGAAAAAAATAATTCCAGAGAAAATGCTTACTTAGTAACGCAAAGAGATACCACAATATATCCCCAAAGAATGGGTGCAATTAAATCACAATATTAAAGGTTGAATCTCTAAGACTGCACTCACAGCAAACCTTCTTCTCGCCTTGAAAGGTACTTTTAGAAGAACTCTCTATTCGTTTCCGTCAATTTGCCTTTCTCCTTCCCCGATATCAAAAAACTACGTCAGATCAAGAAATAGTAATGAGCTGAAACATGCCAAGTGATTCGATACAAGGAATTATTCTAAGATAATAAACGACCTAGTTCTCGTTTATTATGCTGGTAAAACGACGGCGGAAGGCACAATTAATAAGCTGAAATTAAATGGTTCACGAAATACCAGAGAATATTCCCTAACAAAACGATAAACTTTTAAAAATTTAAACCGACAGCTGCAATTATTAGAAACAGTACATTCCTATTACTCGGAACTAACAACCGATGGTTACAAAAAGTGCAGCATGTCGGGTGGAAAGATAAATATATAAAGCAGAGGTCCCAAAACGATCTCAGAAATGATCGGCCGGTGATTGGAGTTCAGCAACCAAGGGGTTCCAAAAAGTTATGAAATATTCAAACTGAAAATAAAATATGAATTTGACGAGTCTAATGAAACGTAAAAGCGTTTTTTTAACATAATTCTTAAAAATATAAATGGGTTCGCTGGACGTTCTACGGTAATGTAATATAAATCAATCTAAGTTGTACTAGTAACATAATATCCTATTTTAGTGACTTGATCAATTCTAAGCGAACTGTAGGTTGCTTATCAACTAAAATAAATATAATCACAAAGTGTTATAAAAGCTAATACAAATATATGGTTAACCTATTTAGAATAGAGTTAATTTACATTAATAAATGCGGCAATTTCAAGCTTATTGTCAGCAAATCGAATCAATAAATTTAGAATTAATTAACCGATGAGTGCAAAATACAGCATTTTTTTTGCTAAATGCGGCGTATAAAATGAAATTTAAAAATATTTGACACTGGCAAAATCGGACTGTTACAATCTTTTGGATCAAACCTGCGTAAGTTACAATATAAGCCGGAACTGTAGACGTTGGTTATTCTCTAAAATTTACTAAATACAGCTAATATTATAAGCGTATCAATTAATTTTTTTGGACAGGTTTAAAATAGAGCCTATTTATATTTAAAAATCGTATTTTTCAGTTTAAGTTTGCAATGTACGATTTATCATAAGCAAAATAGATAAAAATGTAACCAAAACATTACATAAATAAATTAAATAAATATATAGAAAAGTCAGACTGGTGAGAGCAGTTTGATTGCAGGGAGCGACGCCCCCGCCATGCCATTCCGAGTTGCCACGGGATGTGGCCCATCATATAAAGTACAAAGCCTGGACCTGATCACTGGGGAGTTGCCCAATAAATCCCATTCTCACCCCTTTAAAACTAGGGACCACCAATGACCGATACTTCCAGTGGAAGTTTACTAGATGGCGTCGACTGAAAGTCGGAAGAAAAGTGATCCCAATAAAATAGCGTTTACTTGCTGTAAAAACAAAAATACAAGTGTAATAATTTGTATAAAGTGTGGCAGTACCTTTCATCGGTCGTGTATAGAACGAGATTGGCCGTTAAAAGCAAATTTCGTAGGTAAAAACCGCATTGTTTGCTGCGAAAACAATGCGAACCTCACAGACGACATTTCCGACGAATCCGCTGCCAAGGACATCGAAATTAAATACCTAAAACTGCTGGTCAGCGAGCTGGAAGGGAAAAACAAACTCCTTTAGGAAAACTCTGAATTGTGGAAAGAAAAATGCACAGATCTGAAGAACAGTGATGAAAAAAGTCCGCCAAAAAAGGTAAACAATCTGCGCCGCCCCTCATCCCGTCGCCCTCCTCTCCATTGCCATTACCAGAGAAACAGCTGACTGCGGAAGCCGTCCACGAGTGATCTAACCTTAGATTTTACCAAAACAAATTTGTCAACAAATGTAAACAATAACAATGATTTGACTGTTGAACAGGAACTGGAGGAAAGCACAGGTATAGAGAGCATTATCAAAGAAAGATCTGACCAACAATGGACAGAAGTAACATACAAGAAAAAACGTCATACTGTGCATATTAAAGATCGCCCTCCTCCGATAAAGGGTTCCTCTGAAATTAATTTCGGCCTTAAAGTGGCAGAAGCAACAGAGACAGTGTCATGGCTTTTTTTAACAGGCTTTCACCCTTCGGTGGAGGCATCAGATATTAAAACCTATTAAAAGAATCAAGGCTTGAGCCAGGATTGCAAATGTGAAAAGATGCACACTAGGCAGGAAAAGTCGAGAAGGGCTTTTAAACTCGGAATACTGTCTACCGAAGTCGAAAAAGTCAAAAATGGTTCTATCTAGCCAGTTGGAATATTAATCAACCATTTTATGAATGTGCAGAGCCAGCGCCGACATCACCAAGGCAAAGGCCACAGGACTCACCCATAAACAGCCAGAATAAAACAGTAAGCTTATTTCATGTTAACATATAAGATCTATTAGAAACAAGTCAAATGAGGTTGAATTATTCCTAGCTGACAAGAATTATGACTTTGTCTGTATTAGTGAGCACTGGGGAACCGATGATGAGATTGCAGCATTAAACATATCAGGTTTGAAGCTTGCTGCAATGAGCTGCAGGAAGGAGTCTATTGGGGGAGTCTCAGCAATTTTTCTAAAGGAATTAATTGAAGGAAATAATTGAAATTAAAGCCCTGACTGTTGAGAAATGTTTTGAGGTATGTGGTATTTTTGTGAAAGAATTAAAATTATTTATTATCTCATTTTATAGGTAAAAATGTTCCTTTGCGGTTTTTTTGGAAACTCTTGAGCAGGTCCTGTGTATTGTTCGGAGCGAGGGTGAGTTGTTAATTGTGGGTGACTTCAATGTACACTTTCTCACTGAGTCTCGGGAATGCATTGAAGTGTGTAGCTTACTTGCCTCCTTTGGCATTGCCCAGTTGGTTCACCAGCCAACAAGGGGTGATCGCTGTTTGGACAATGCATTTGCGAGTCTGGACGACCAAGTGTGCAAAGTGGAGGTTATAGAGACAGGCCTTTCTGACCATCAGTCAACTGATTCAATTTTCACCTTCCATGTCCACAAATGATAATCCAACATTGATAAAAACACCTTTGAGGCCAATTACGTAGCACGGTAGAAATAACTTTTTCTCATACATTGAGCAGCAGAACTTTGGTTTTTTGAATTCTGGTTTTTCTGTTGTTGAAAAGTTTAAAATTTTTCATGATATTTTGAACAAAGCTTTTCTACATGCTTTTCCCCACAAATCTATTGCAACGACTGAAGCAATACGATAATCAATTTCCAAGTTCAGCCCAAAAAAGCCTAATAAAGAATTATAGAGTAAAGTACAAAAACGCCATATGTCTAGCAAAAATTAAAGCCAATGACAACCTGATAAAATCTGCAACAAATCCAATTAAATGCATGTGGGGTATTATTAATGAGCACAGAAATAAATCTAGTGATGAGGTTAAGGTGCAGGTTTCACCAGATGAGTGTAATGTATTTTTTACTAACACAGGACAGGGTCAATCTGCTATGGGTAGCCTGAAGAGTCAGATTGACCCTTCTCCTTTGAATTCTCTGGATTTCGACGTTCCATTGCTGGGGGATTCTGAAAAATTTGAGTTTTGGGAGGTGTCGGTCATTGAGGTCAGGGATATTTTGCTTGGGTTAACCAGCAAGAAGAATAGGAACAACTATGGTTTCTCAGATCTAATTAAAGGGATTAAACATCTTATTTGTGGCCCATTAACCAAACTTATAAATCAATGTTTTGGTGAGTGCGTTTTTCCTGATATACTGAAGAGGGCTGTAGTGGTGCCTGTCTTCAAGAAGGGTGATCCCTTAGACCCTTCTAATTACAGGCCCATATCACTTCTTCCAATAATCTCGAAAGTTTTTGAAAAATGTATGGCGGTAAGAATGACAACATTTCTGGAATCTAAAAATGTCTTTACAGGCAGTCAGTTTGGCTTTAGAAAGAACTGCAATACATCTCTCGCTATTCTAGATTTAGTTAAACGGATTCAGGATGCATTTGAGAACCATTTGTACCTCTCAAGTACATTCTGTGACCTAAGTAAGGCCTTTGATTGTGTCTCTCATGACTTGCTTCTGAGAAAGCTGGAAAAATATAATTTTAGCAATAACAGCATTGCAATGGTTTCTAGCTATCTCACAAACAGAGTGCAGAGTATGCGGGTGGATGGAGTAGAGTCGGCTGAAAGAGTGATTGATGTTGGAGTCCCTCAGGGATCAATACTTGGACCATTATTATTCCTTTTCTATATAAATGACCTTCCACAAGTTCATCAGGAATACTCATTCACTCTTTTCGCGGATGACACAACATTCACCTGTGCACATTTTAATTCCGGAATTGCACAGGAGGCGTTGGGTGAGGCACGATCAAGGGCTGAACAATGGTTTGCAGCAAATGAACTGCATCTTAATACTGGAAAAACACAGAGCATGATTTTCTCTACAAGGCCCATTCCAACTGAGGCAAATACAGAGGGTTTAAGGTTTCTGGGAGTGCAACTTGATCCTGGACTCCTTTGGAGGGCTCACACAGACTCCCTGATCAAGAGGCATGGGTCTGCCACTTTTCTTGTGAAGGCTTTCTGAATGTGTCTCTTCTTCTGCTTTAAGGCAGGCCTATTTTTCTCTCGTCCATTCACACATCAGCTATGCCATCCTGGTTTGGCGTCATAGTACTGGTGCCCAAGATGTGTTTCGGGTTCAGAGGAGAGTGCTAAGAGTGATGAATGGCTTGTCTTACAGGGAAGACTGCAGACAGGCTTTCATAGATCTTCAAATATTAACTTTACCTTCTCTCTATATTTTTGAAAGCCTTATTTTCATGAGGAAAAATCTCCACCTACACCTCCGACACAATGAGATTCACCAATATGAGGCCAGTAATGGACAGGGTCTTGTTCCCTCATATAGGAGACTACAGAGAAGCCGGGATGGATCTAATTCTTATGGTGTAACTTTCTTCAATAAATTACCCACAGCAATTTGTGACTTACCAATACAGAGATTTAAAAAAACATATTTAGAACTTTCTCATCAGCAGTCATTTTATGACATTGGAGAATTCCTAGAATTCCAGTTTTAACTGTGTCCTGGTGTGATTATTGTTTTAGGTTTTACCGAGTTTTATTAATCAATGTTGTCTTAGTTATAGGTATATGAGTTTTATTATTTTGGCCAATGTTTAGTGTACTCTGTAACTTAATGTTTTTTTTAATGTTTGGATTTAATACCTTTTTAAAAATGTGTGTGCATTAGTATTAGAACATTATATTTATGATTTTTTCTATTGACGTATGTAAATATGCTAACCATATATTAACATGAATAAACAATTTGAATTTGAATTTGAATTTGAATTTGAATTTGAATTAGGTGGTAGAAGCATAAGCCTACTCACATCGTCCGTTGAAGGACCACCTCATCAGAACTGAAAAGTGCAAAAGCGGTTATTCCGAATCACGTTCCACTTTCACACTGGTGGTCCGGGTTAAACAGTAGGAATATATATTCCAGCCCTGAACATGATGGCCCTTCCAGGATCAAAACATTATGGAGGTTAACTCACCGGCCATTCGGATCCCCAGGCGCCGCGCCGGGTGGCCCTGAAGGCCCTTCAACTTTTCACAGGTCGCAAAGATACTCAACCAATTTGACATAGATTTCTTCAAGATAAGAGGCTTAAATAAAAACACTAATTATGTACACCAACATCTACAAGCAAATAGACCACACATACTTGCCCTTAGAGAAACACAAGTATATCCTACAACGACGACAGTAAACTACCCTTACCTTCAATCAATCTATTTTTATTCAATATTGAATTCACAACTGCATGCCTAAAGTAAGTATGTCTACGTGCTAACTAGTTAGAATCTGTGGTTACGCCTGGCGTTGTTCCTCCAACACCGTGGCCCACCGATGACGACACCCTTAGGGCGCTGATGTTATGCCTACTTATGAATCTAGGGGAAGCAGTACTGGAGGTAGCTTGAACTTTCCTTGGGTTGGATACCCTTCAAGTCGCTAAGGGCTTAGTTGGCCAGAGCTGTTTAAATATGATAGTTCATTTTGCGAGTTTATACAATATTGTATGGTAGTTATGTAAAGAAAAACTGGTGAAAAACCATACTTGAATGCTCTCAGGGAGCAGGAGCTCATAATATTAAAATGACGCCACAATATGTACAACATGAACTTAAGAATAAAGTGCTATATACAATATATGCAAAGTATTGAAGACTTATGTAAGTCTGCTCCTGTAATACTATAACAGCATCAGGGCACCATGGTCGAGTCTCGCGGGTCAGGTTGCGGAGACACGGATGCGTCAGTGGTTAGAAGTCAAGTAAAATTGCGGCGGATGCCGCTGCATATTTATATGGCGAGCAGGTCCTTTCACAAGCCCCGCCCCCGTGTCCGAACACGGTGAGCCGGCCCATCAGGCAGCAGGACATACACTTGCCTCTGAAGGCATCGTGTTCCTGCTCTCCTGATATTTTTAACTTTTCAAATGTATGATTTTAAGTTGCAGTTGGGGGTGTTTTATGATTATATGAACAGTTAAATGGACGGTTTAAAGTTCAGAGGGATGCTAGGTTATGGCGGCCTTAATTGCTTATAGAACATTGTTATCTCACGATAGATGGTACCGTGCGTGATGGGGCGTTCGGGGTCGTAGCGAATGTGGGCTATGTTAGCCGTTAGAGGTGATTCTATGATTTGATTTTCGAAGAGCCTGCATGCGAGGTCGTCGATGTAATCCTCGACGTATTCGACTCTAGCCCACGCATGCAGGTCTTCGGTTCTAACTCGGTCGCGCAATGTTAGAGAGAACGCCACTCTCAGGATTCTGGATGGCCTGTAACTTGCTTTTGTGCATTCTGGCCAACGAACACCACACCGGGCGACGCACTATAGCAAAGCTGGCCTAATTACAGACTTGTAGAGAATGAGCTTGTTGGCAGGGCTCAAGAAAGACCTGCGCGCTACCAACAAGCCCAGTCCCCTTTTTATGCCCTCGTTTTTTGCGACAAATGCCGCGGCATGCTTGCTGAAATTCAGCTTACTGTCTAGCGTAAGACCGAGGTACTTAACCTGCGTTTTCGGCAGTATAGGCGTGTTTCCTATTATGAGAGGTGTAATCTCTATATATTTTCTCTTGCGAGTAATTACTATGAGCTCTGTTTTACTAGTATTAAGAGAGATCTTCCACCTCTCATAGGGAACTAGCAAATTCATGTGTTCGCCTAAATTTGACTTCGCCACTTCGATCTTGGGATCAAGGGAGTAGATTGCCGTGTCATCGGCAAAGAGGGCTTTGCTGGCTCTGGGATGAGACGGAATATCTGCAGTATAAAGATTGAATAGCAGCGGCGACAATACGTGCCTTGTGGCACCCACGCAAGCAGTCTCCTGCTCGGAGAAATGTGCTTGTCTACTCTGGTATTGAAAGTGCATCCAGCAAGGTATGACGCGATAAGGGATAAGTGAAGTGGAAAGTTGTACTTCGCTAGAAGTTTGAATAGTAGCCCCTCGTGCCACACCCTGTCGAACGCCTTCTCAATATCCAGTAGTAGCAATGCCACTGACTGCTTGGTATTAAAACTCTCGTATACATCGGATGCGACCTTCGCGGCTAACATGACAGTACCATGTTGACCGCGGAAACCGAATTGCTCCGGGGAGTAAGATGTTTAGCCGCTCGACCTCCCTGCTGATCCTCGGCAAGATTAGCCTCTCAGCCACCTTCCCGAGGGTGTTCAGCAGTGAGATCGGTCGGTAAGACGAGGGCAGTGATGGGTCTTTTCCCGGTTTTGGGAAATGTATGACGTACGCTGCTTTCCAGGGTATTTGGGAAATGTTGCAGCCTGATTACCGCGTTAATTATATGCATAGGTTGGACCAATGATTTCTTGGGTAAATTTTTAAGGACTAAATTCGGAATTTCATCCGGGCCGGGAGCCTAACTTCTCGGAAGACGCAAAGAGCTTTGCGGATTTCCGCCGGCGTGACTCTCAGTTTATCAAACACTGAGGGAGGGATAGGATATTTATGCGACTTGAATACACGTACAGTTGAACTGCAGTGTGCCTGGTCAGGCAGGGTGTCAGGCGTCTCGCTGTAGACGCCCTCCAGATAGTCAGCGAAGGCCTCCGCTTTTCCCAGATCATTCACCATATCTATGCTACGGTGTCTGATCACGGGAATTTGCGTAGTACCTCCGCGAACACGTCTGGCGAGCTTCCACAGCGAGCCGTCATCCCTGCTTACCTTATTGATGTATTCGAGCCATACTTGGTTGCGATACTCGCGGGTTCTAGTCCTTATCTCTTCCGTCAGTGCGTTGATACGAGCGGATCCCATTTGTATCCGGTTTCTCTGCCATCTTCGTCGAAAGCGGTTTCTGAAAGTTATGAGTTCAAGTATAGGCTCAGGAAGGGATTCTGTCCTAGGGTGGATGGTAACCCTAGGGCACATGGCATCTTCTCGGATGCGCTGGATATTACTCGTAAGTGTTTGGACCCTTATCCTGGTTAAGACCTACACTACCTTGGTTACGACCTACACTCCCGATTTAGGCATATGTTCGAAATATGCCTTTTTGTCCGAAGCGACTTTTCCTGTCACCGCAAGGAAACCCTCGAACCGAACAACCTTGACGTCATGTGGCTCAAGTTCACCGCCAAGGGATTAATCAAGTTCATGTGCTGTCTCTATCGCCCTCCTAACGATAGAGCCTACAAAAGCCTTTTTACAATATTCTTCTTCTTCTTTCCCTGTGTGGGTTCTGGCTGACTGCACAATGCGTCTCCACCCTTGTCGGTCCATCAACATCTAAAGGTCGTAGTCTAATCCCATGGTACGTAGGTCTCTGATTACGTTATCGCGTTATCTCATTCGCGGCCTTTCTAGCGGTCGTTTACCAGCGGGGTAGTTCTCCCATGCCAATTTTGCCGTTCGTTCGTTCGGTAATCTTTGGACATGTCCCGCCCATCTCAATCTCATCCCTTTGATCTCATTTACAATATCGGGTTCCTTGTACAACTCAGTGAGTTCCCTATTTTGTCTAGTTCTGTGGACAAGCATCGGCCCAAACACTCTCCGGAGTACCTTCCGCTCGAAAACTCTCAATTTTCGTTCGCTATCTTTTGTGAGCGTCCACGTTTCACAGCCATACATAACCACCGGTCGTATTATCGATTTGTAGATTTGTATTTTGGCTCTCCTACTAATACGATTAGATCTCAGTGCTTTGTCCAAAGCATACATACATCTGTTGCCACTCTGAATTCTGGCTTTGACCTCTTCTGTTATGTCATTATCGGCCGTTATTACCGCTCCTAGATATTTGAAGCTATTCACCCTCTCGAAATTAAAATCTCCAATCGTCACATTCTGGTCTATACGATCTCTTTGAGCCTGCCTTGATACGTACATGTATTTGGTCTAAGTTTCGTTTATGGCTAATCCCATTTTAAGTGTTTCCTTTTCTATCTTGATGAACTGTTCTTTGACATTAAGACCTGACCTGGCCATAACATCGATGTCATCCGCGAGGGCAATTAGAAGCTTTGGTCCATCATTAGTTTACATCTCCACTTTAATATTTGCCGCTCTTATGGCTTTCTCCAGCGCTATATTGAAGAGTAGTGGAGATAGTGCGTCTCCTTGTTTCAGCTCGTTGTTTATATCAAATGCGCTTGAGACAGTGCTTCCAATTCTAACTCTGCTTTTGGATCCATTTACACATATTGGAGTAAGTTTAATTAGCTTTTGCGGGATTGATAGTTCTGTCATTGCTTGCCAGAGTTTTACTCGCAAGACACTGTCGTAGGCTTGTTTAAAGTCGATAAATATATGGTGCAACCTTTGATTAAACTCCCAGCACTTTTCCAGAATTTGTCGAATAGTACATATTTGGTCGACTGTAGACCTGTTTTTCTAAAACCGCACTGGTAGTAGTAGATATAGTTTCTATGTTCACCATCCACCGCCGCGGTGGAGGTGCGCAGTAGCAAAAATCGCTCACGTGGGCTACGCCATTTTTAAAGGCGTGGCATCAGATAGTTGACAGATGACAGATGACAAACGACAGATGACAGATGACATTTGACAGCTGACAGATGACTGTTGATGACTTGCGCAGTGGTAAAAACCGCTCACGTGGGCAAATCGCTCACGTGGGCACCACCTGTTTTTAAAGCGCGACATGCGATGAATTACAAGTGACATTTGACAAATGACAGGCCACGCATGAGCTGTAACGCGGTTCCCGCGAAGACCGATGCTAGCGGGGGGGTGCCATTAAATTCTAAGCCGTTATGTCATAGCTATAGGTTAGGTCACTTGGGCCTATGTTTAATATATCAAAAACTCTTTTTTCTAACGAAAACAAAAATCTAATAACCGCCTTGAACTAATATATTTTAAATAATGCAAACCAATCATAATATATTTTAAATAATGCAAG
>JAEQML010073197.1:0-15094 GCA_016904865.1 Pissodes strobi | reverse complement strand
TAATCTTTCGAAAACGGCAATCTTACTTTGCGCTCGAAAAACACACAAAACTTTTTCTACAGCCGCATTTTTCTAAATGAAATGCACATTTTTCTCTATACTTATTCTGAAATTTGCAAATGTCAGTTTTGACATATTATCTTCGGGCTTCGGGCATATTTAGAACAGGAGTGCCAGCAACAAACTGTAACAAACGCACGACTGTCATTTATTTATCTTCGGTTTCCATGACCATTCAGCACACTAGACGGAAAAAGTGAGAATTTCCTTTTCCATGTTCGCGCTAGAGCGCAAAATAAGGATCCACGGCATTCGTCGATTTTGCGATTTCATTTGAATTTAGTATTTAGTTATTTTGCGCGCGTAGAAAAAAGAACTTTTCAGCGAAAAACATCGTTTTCTAGGTAAAAAAAATTAAGGTTTTTATTTTTTTGTTGGACGATATTTTTCTTCTTAAGAAAAGCAGACACGAATCTACGATAAAAACTGTATTAGAAGATACTTTGGTGACAATACCTTTTAAACAACCAAGCTTTCGTACATTTCGTGCATGAGCAGAACATAAAAATAGCATCCGTCCGATTGATATTGCCGAGTTGGTGATTTTTTTGATTTTCAGTTTCGAATATCTGCTTTAAACGTACCTACATGCCAGTCAACATATAGCTATGTTCAACAAATCAATATCAGCTTCGTAAACTTGTGATCTTTGCTATAATAAAAAATTCTATAATAATTCTCCCTACAAGATCGGGAAATACGAGAAAATATAGGTTAAACTGAAACATGCGGAAAATCGCAAAAAAATTACAATATTTCGGCAATTTTACGAGTAAATTGCTTAACTGATAGCTTTGCTTTTGATGCATTTTAGAAAATTGGAAGGAATAAGTCTTCTGATACTTTGACATGACATTTACATTTAATCACCTGAAATCTTATCGAAAACTATTTGAAGCTGTAAAAGTGGGTCAGAATCGGAAAATTTGGAGGCAGTTTCTGATGAATTTTATGGTTGCTTTCGAGGTAAAATTTTACTTTAGCATATCGACGCTTCTTATAGTTTTATGGTAATTCATTTAAAATAATTTAAAGATGGGAAAGTGAACTAGGATCGGAGAGTTTGAACATTTCGATCGACAAGTAGCGATTTCTGTCAATTTTATGACATATTTTATGGGATATTTGGAGGTAAAATTTTGCTTTAAATCGAAGTTGTGGCAAGTAGTTTCAGAATATAGAACACAAACAAATACTTCTATTTCATAATATTTATCTTGTATTGTTGAAATTTTTACTTCTGTTGTATTGTCTTAAGGACACACCGTTTCTTTATGTATTTTTCAACAAATAATACAACATTTGCGAGCTCCCATATTTCAACAATCATATTACATATATATACTCGCGGATGCTGTGACAGTATCGCTACATTCCATGCCATATTTCACTTTTCGAATGGCCCTCCGCTCGCTACCGCTCGCTACGGGGGCTCAAGAAAAGAAAACTAACCAGGTGCTAACCCAATCTAACCCAAGACATACCCAAAAACAAGAAAAAAACAGTTTAGAAATATAACCTTAAAAAAAAATTTTAAACAGCGATGGGGTTTGAACTCGAGTCGCCGAAGTGAAGGCTAGTCGTGCAAACCCCTAGACCACCAGGGCACATACAAACGATTGGTTGCATCACGAAGACATGACGCGCAGGTGCGCGCGCACGAATGGAATGTAGCGATAAAGTCACAGCATCCGCGACTCATATATATAAGACGTGATCGTTAAAGTTCAAGCCTTTGCCACTGGCGCGCACGATCGTTCACCCCCGCCTGTCTATCCAGCAGCTGTACATAGCGAACATAATCTAGATTAAGCCTACCACGTAACCATTTAGTCAATTTTACTAACAAGATACGAAACAAAGTATGAAAAATCATATTTATCCTCCTTTTCCAAGTACGGATATTGCTTTCGCATGATTTTCCCTTAATTACAATTATGTGTATGTAAACAATATCTATTTCAAACCGATCGAATACGGTCCTCCTTTTTTATTTTCTGATATTTCTTACGTTTTTTGCCAAAAATGAGATTGTAATGTAGTAAAAAATATTGCAACAACATTAAGTAAAAGGATTTTAAAAACATGTTTGCTTTATTCATAAGTAAACACATTTTACTAGACAAAATAGAAAGAAATGTATTTTTGGTAAACCGAATCAGATGGCGTGGAATACCAAAATCAAATTTTAAGATAAACAATAAACATTTGGACATCAAAAACACAAAACTAATCGAATAACGAAAACATCGTAATAAAAGAATAAAATTAATGGTTTAAGAACAAGAGTCACAAACATAAGCGTCTTTCTCGGCACCAGAACATTCTACGTGAGAGCACATAGTTGGCACATTGGGCACTGCATCCATAGTTCTCCACGCGAATCGTTCGAAAATTTGCCGTCACAGAATAAACAACTAGTATCGTCCTCCATAGGCCCATAGTGTTCAATTGAGTCTATGTCCATATCGTCACAAATTTTACACCTTCTGTTTCTTCCTCTGAACTCCTCTTTTTGCCTCGACTGTTTTAGGTCCTTCTTTCGCAAAAACTTGTTTCTTGCCTTTCCCCTTTTCATTTGCTTTCTTTATGGTTTGCTTAGCGATTCTTCAACCTTATTTTTTTAAGGTGACTGTTGGGAAAAGTCGTTTTTCACCATATAGTTTGCTAATAACACCCTGTAGTATGAATGAGCCATAATTAAACTCCGAATATATTTATTTCACCCCAGGTAAACGGAAATTTGTTCATTTAAAGCAATGTATTTCAGTTACTCCTTAGTCCGAACCTGGATTGTCGGTATAATAGATTCCGGTATATGCAACAGTCTCTAAAATGCAAGTTGACACTCCGGCAAGGAAATCGTTATTAATCGTTCTAAATTTAATATATCTCTGTCTCGGTCAATGTTGTGTAAAGAACAATATGTCAAATATAGAAAGAACATGCTTCTACTCTTTCAAATGCATCCGCTCCCGCGCAATTTCCCGCTCTATTCTTCCTGCCGCGCCGGTAGAAAAAAATAGATTTTAGTGCCTTACAAACACTCAACCGTGATGCATCGATCTAGTCATCGCTTTGCATGAATTTGGCGCCAAGTACATCTACACAGTCGTAGCTCTGGTTGACGCCAAGATATTTAGTAGTTTTTCTCATTTGTTTGCACAGATATTTAGAAAATATTTGCTGTACTCTGTTCTCTTTATCCAAGCTTGGATAAAGAACTCTTTTTGGGCGTCTTAACGCATTCCCTTGAGACAATACAACTCCTTGCGTCTCTCATGTTGAAGATAAAAGAAAGTTAAATGGCGGTTGGGCAAATTTGTAGGAGACAAATCTATTCCTGTACTCTAGATTCGAATCAACTGTTCGAAGTCTTATCTATATCCCTCGCAAAGTTAAATTGAGAAAATTAAAGAAGACGTAATGTACAAGGTATTTTGTGTGAACGAAAGCAGTCAGTTTAAATACAAGAAAGTTCAATTAAATTCAGTAAAGAAAGAAGTTATCTAGTTCATTTTAAATTTAAATAATCAATAAGTTTTATTACACATTTATTAATAGTTAACCGTATGTACAGTAGTTACTTAGTTTTATGTGTGAAAGAATGACGGCTTGAAAGTAGGTAGAAATCATTTTATATTTGATGCAATTTAATTCTTGCATTATTAAAGTACGTAATACCCAGAATACATATTTCAATTCACACCCTATGAATAAAACTCCCACCACTCTATTTTAATACAGTCCACTAATTAAAGTTGTTAATTATGAAGTTAATTATCACCCCCACCTTTGTGGTCATAAATGATTAAAGAAATAATTGTTTATCCCTATCAGTGCATGACGAAGTAATTATTTGCGATTTTGAGGATTTGCGACCATGAATGGAATTTGGTGCTTTTACAGTAGGGATTGGTGACATGTTAGATGGAACAACAACGGATTTTAGAATTGACGCAGGTTTTAAAAATTTCGTATAAGGATATTTAGAACAACCTGCTTGTGATCATTAAAATTGTTTGAAACTACTTGCTTGGGGTTCTGGTTCCAGCTCACTAGAAGAATTGTTGGAGTTACTGGCTGTTTCAGTTGAATTCTTTTCGTCTGTAGTATGGCTGCAGCGTTTTTCTGCATCATTTCTTTCTTGAATAAAATAGGCTTTCGAGAAAACGTTTAGATTCAAAGGCCCGAATGTCTGTGGCTCTAAAGCCATTCATTGTTATTTCAGAAGTTTCGCGCTTGACAATTGCATTCCTAATAATTCTACTAAATCAAACTGACTTAAAGAGTGATTATTGATTCTAATCCATTGTCGAATTTCTTCGCTATGATACCTTAAGGGTCCCCATGAATGTTTTGTCCAGCGGTTGTAATCTATGTGTTGAAGCGATATAGTTAACATGTTTTTTTGTCTGGCTATCCTGATAACATCGAGATTATGAGTGCGGATGTAATGTTTATCTAACAGAAGCAAATCAAAATCGCTGAAGGCGTAGCTAAATTTGAAATGCTAATTTACCCATGTCTTTATGGAGCAATGAATTGCTTTCAAGTGGTGGTGCAGTGGTCAGATGCTGTGCCTGTAATACAGCGGCACGGGTTCGATTTATGTCAATGTTTTTTTTTAGGTTATGTTTGTAAAAAGTTTTTCTTCATTTTGGGCATGCTTTGGGTTAGTTTTGATTAGTTTTGGTTCGTTGCACCCCGTAGCGAGCAAAGCGAGCGGAGGGCCATGCGTGAAGTGAGATATTAGACATTCTAAAATAGTAAACAAGCGTTTCGATTCCGATTGGCTGTGCAGTGGCTGGCTAATTAGGGTATACTAGCAAAACTTCGTCATACCCTATTGGTTTTGTAAATTCAATAAAATGGTTGAACGATTCTGCACGCAGCTTCTGTTGAACTCAGCCACTGGGGTGTACATCATATATTGTACCAGGTGATGCACCACGCATGAGCTGGTCATTTCTGTTCTTGTGGGCATATATTAACATAGGTGGGACGTACTGGCCCCTTGCACTCATAGCTGCAATCATGGTTACCAGAGAATCACGCTCAGCTGATGTAATTGCAACAATCTGACGATTTCCTTTTTTGCGGATGCCTTTGGCAATTTTACTTAGCATCACCGAGACGCCAGTTTCGTCGACATTATATATCTGATGTGGACTTAAGCTATGCTTTTCATAGGCAGCTTCAAGGTTAAATAACTCACCAACCTTTCCTTCATTGAAACCTAAAGCCCTGGTCCCTTGGCAAATATTCCAGTTAGTTGGTTTCCGTACAGATAACGGTTCAGAATGTCGCCGCACGTACGCCTTCAACCAACTTCGTCCAGCTATTCCGTTCTATAAAAGGTTGACTATTGACTTGATTTATTTTGGACTGCTAATGAGTAAGATATGTGGCAGAAATATTTTTTTTATTAAGCCGTAGAACTAATGTTCCATCTCTAATATATAGCGCAAAAGTTCCTTTTCGACAGTTTTTGTTCCGAGAGAAGTGATGAGAAGTGTTGATAATGGTGGTAAGAACATCTCTGTTTTGAAACTGCTTTGCTAGTCTTTGTAAAGTTGATCGTGGAACAGAAGTTTTTAGCAGCAGTCCTGCTTCCCATTCTTCCGACAATTGCAGTTATAGCCTGCTCCAAGTTTTTCTTACGTTCTGGCACACATATTTTCTATTTTGATGTGTAAACATCTTACGCGGCGGTATGAAGGTAAATCTCGGCAAATGGGATGGAAATCATATGTGGGGGACGGAAAAGGGAACCCATATGTGACCGCGTATGACCAACTTAAAGTATACTGCATCCACGCATTGAAATAAATAGCAAAATATATATACTGATGGTTCCTCGTATTGGTTTACACCACGGAGCGTTCAACAATCAAATTTTGTCAGACAAAGATAGCAAGCACGGGCAATGACGTGGAAGAGACGAAGATAAAAGATAGGGTTTGAATTGTGGACAAGCCGGCTCCTCAATATAATATTATATTATATTCGCAGTGTATTTGGATCCATAGGTTGATGTTATTCCTGGTGGCATTAAATTTTCATGTCGAATTTGTGCAGTGAATTAATCCACTCCGATTGAAGCTGCCAGTAAGTATTATTAAAGAATCCTAACTAATATTATAAATGCGAAAAATGCGAATAACTAATATAATAAATGCGAATGTGTTTGTTTGTTTTTTTCTTACGCTTTCACGCATAACCTACTCAACCGATCATCATGAAATTTTGTACAGATATTTTCAAGAGTATAGTAAAGGACATAGGACACTTTTAGCTTTTACCCGCGAGCTGTGTTTGATGTTAATTATGAAATGGATCAATCTCAACTGATGGAATTCAGTTTCAGCTTCATTCTTAGCAAACCACGATCGATTCTAAAAAAAAATTAATTCCTTTCATATTGAATTGCGTACAATAATTATTGGAGAAAGGTCGTTATAGGTAGTCTTAGGTCGTTATACTAAACTATTTCAATTTAAACTTTACCAAGTAAAACATAAAATTTGTCCCCATAAAACCTCCAAACTTCCGTGAAAACCCCATCAAAATATGTTAATAAGTTTTCAAATCATGGCAAATTAAAAATAAGTTGTAATAAAGTTTAGGTAGGTGACAATATTTTGGATTTTGGAGAAAGTCAGTGTTAAAAGTCAAGATACTTGAATTATAATTAAATTTTGAATTTATCCCTATTTTTTTAAATAATTTAGAACACAAACTGCACCCCTTGTAAAGCGAAGCAAGGATGCATTTAGCGACCCTAGTCTATACTGTATACTCAATAATGCACTGACAGCCCACTCTTACGGTTAGTTGTGGAACTGTGTGTGCTAATAGCGCTTAAACGTAAATATTCCACCTTTCTCCAAGTAGCGGTCAATATTATGTTAGCTTATAGCTTCACAGAGGGAGCAAGGTACACGGAGAATATAATATAATTTTTGAAACCTTTTTCTATAAGTATTACAGTACCGTAATCCGTAATTGGTAAGACATGTGGATCTTTCTTGAACAATGAAAAAAATACAAAGGTATATTACAGAACAAGTTTATTTACGAGTAAGTATCTAATGTGATTATACGGAAATACAAAAATACAAGCTATATATAAGGTTATTAAATAAATCTAGAAATCTTAAAGATCAATATAATAACAAAATAACCTAGTAAGTTAAAACGTAAAAACATAAAATTGCCAAAACTGAATAAGATTAAAGTGTTTAGCTTTAAGATTATTCATTCTCAAATTCAAAATCAATGTCTCCATCATACCCATCTATGTCATATTATGTATACGGACAAAAATGACCGACCATAGGAAGCATACCCCCAATCATCCAAACACCGAATTACACTTCCACATGACGAGGGAGGAAGAGGTATCATTGACCTCGTGCAACTCGGCGCACAACAGATCCTGTCCCTACAAAAGTACTTCTTTAAAAATAATAATAACAATCTCTTCCAAGCTATCATTGACGCCGACATCAAACTTACACCATTAAACCTTAGCGACCGCGAATACTTACCGTATCCAAATATATCTACTAACGAACAAAAGCAAAGTGAACTTCTGAGTATGGAACTTCATGGAAGATTTCAAAACGACCTCCGGAGAGAGACGGTTGATAAAAACGCATTGCTCCAATGACTAAAAAATGGTGAGGTCTTTCCTGAGACGGAGGGGTTTATGCTGAGTATCAAAGATATACATATTAAACGAAAACATTCACACCGACAAATGCAGGAAGTGCAACAATATCACTGAAACGATTGAACACATTATCTCCGCCTGTCAATGCTTAGCAGCCAATAAATATCTGGAAAGGCATAACAAAGCGTCAGCCATAGTTTATCAAGAACTCCTTAAAACGCATAACATTGCACAGAACGGTAAAGGACTGTGGAAACTGGAGAGGGTGGAAGTGGTAAGTACCGCTTATTATCAGCGCCATGGGACTCATACCTAAAAACCTAAAGAAAAATCTATTAAAATTGAACATTGCTGAAAATACTTACCATGTAATGCAGAAATATGTCATCCTGGATACTACACATATTGTCCTCGTTTCTAGAAAGCTGACCACAGAGCCTGCATCTTACCGTCAAAACCGATGCATGCCTGTATACACAAGAACCGATACACATCGAGGAAGCAAAAAAAATAAATAATAATAATAATAATAATAATAATAGATATTTTATTGAAAAAGATAACATTTGAGTACAACAAGTATAATAACACACTTGACAAAGGAGATAAATTTTATCATGACAGACCCGCAGAAGCTACCCTGACGAAGTCTAACCAAATGGCTACCTTTACTCAACAAATATGGTAGTAGAGACCCCGGAGACCATGCAACACTCAAGCAACCGCGCCCAGAAGCCCAGAAGGCACCAATTCAGCGTCCACTCACTTGCTCACTCAGGAGATAAATACGACATTTATACTTAAATTATTTATTAATATTAAAATTCCTCAGGTAAAGAGTTGTAAAGTTTTATAGCATTGAACAAAAACCGTTGAAATATCGCTGCATGATGCTGTGGTATGGTAAATTTGTTTTTATGCCGCACATTTCTATCATGGACGTCAGAACTAGGAATGAATTTATTTCTAAGTATGTTGGAACAAAGTGGTTATTTTATAATTTTATGTATGAAATTGCCTATTCGATGGATTCGACGTTTATTCATATTGAGCCATCTATACATTCAGATATTTCGAACATACGCCTACAATACGAGTTTTATATTTTTTATTTTCTACATTTATCAGTCTCGTAGAGGTAAAGATCATAAAGAAATTAACAATAAGTAAAATGTGATAAAACTAAACTGTCGCAAAGCATTTTCTTTAAATTATAATCAAGTAAAGCGGAAACTATAGCGATCCATCAAGCTGTTAAAAAATCAATAAATAAACTGCTTAAGAAGGTTATATTCATCGCAGACTCCTATAGTGCAATTTCTAAAATTTCACTGCTTCACTCGACTCTGAAAACTAAGATATTAATTGCTTTGACTAACCAAAACGGTTTCAAAATTTTGCTCTCTTAGATCCCAGGACATGCTGACATTCGTGTTAAAGTGGTAGCAGATCTGCTTGCCAAATTAGGCAAAGATTTGAATGTGCCGATAGCCATTCCATTGGGATCGGGGGATATTTAAACAATAGTTAAAAGAGAAATCAGTACCTACTAAATATAAAATCTTTTGTGGGAATTTGCTTCTGGAAAAAAATTATTTATATACAAGATATTTTTCCATCCAAATGCTGGTACTTGAGTTTTCCCTATAAGAATAGAAGACATCTCGCCATGGTCACAAGAATGCGTACGGGTCATTGTTCCACGAACCAGCACCTGTTCAGATTAAAGCTAAACGAAACTCCTTTATGTGAGTGTGGTCTTGTTAAGGACATAAATCATATATTTTTGAGTGCTCAATTAATGTCATTCCTAACTTTGATATTTATGAAAAACTTAGGCTTAAAAATGCAAAGACTCCCATATCTATATTTTCTGTCTTAAGCGATCTATCTGAGGAAATAGTTAGCATAATAGCAAAGTTTTTATCCATAAATAAGATTAATTCATCATCATTTGCAATGCTCAATTGATTGAAATAACTTTCCTTGGTTTCCCTATGTTGTGTAAATGTTTTTGTATATGCCTTTGTTGTCCATCTTCGATTCCTTTGTTGAGTCGTCTTACTAACCCCAACCTCATTTTAAAGTATGATTGAAGAGAGCTTTGTAATATAGTTCCACTCACAGTACTTTTTATTCTGGGATAAGATTTTAGTAGACCAGAATTTGTGGCTTCGATATAGTCTAGAGGCAGTCAACATCGAGGCCACTCACAAATTGAGCTGGCGGATTGCCTTGCAGCAAAGTCAACCGCTTCCGGAAAAGTAGGCACCAGAAGAAGAAGAAATGTCGGTTACTATAAATCAATTTTAATGTTCCATAGGCTTTCCTGATCAAGCCTTTTATATGCTCACAGAAACCTAATTCCTCATCAAGCACTACACCCAGATTTATTGCATTTGGTACAAAGGTTAACGGCGTATTGCATATTTGCAGATTTAATTTTCGTTTATGGCAGTTCTTCTAGCTTTACTGAAAATACAAATTAATTTGGATTTATTGGAATATAAGTTTAAGTTGTCTACTTTAGACAATGACGAAATAGGTACTTTCCAAATCCCTGTGGGCAGACGCCTGTTGCACCTTTGATTGATGAAATGAGTGGTAAAGTTGTGTGTCAATATGTATCTTGAACATATATAATACAACTGGTTGGTGACATGCACATGCACAAAACTATATGACAAGAACTAGATTTGATTTTTACGAACTTACTGCAAATTCAAAACTTGACCAAAATAGTTTGTTTCATCAAGGGCTAGTAGATTTTAATTTAATACCCTACGAATCTACAATTTTTATTAGATTCAAAAAATCGTTAAGGACATTTATTATAGATAATCAGTGTATTTAAGGCAAGTATGTACTGGTTAATAATATTTTTGTTTTGTATTGGCAGTGCTATTAATAATACATTCATTCATTTTTATTATGATATTACTTATAAGCACTAGCTCGTTTACATAGACTTATATAATTACACTTAACATCCTGCTCTCGCACTGTCGCTCAGTCCTCTTCTCCATTAGTGTTTTTTCGCTACTATCTAATTTATTTTATCACTAATGTCTCCTTAAGCCATAAGGGTTTCTTCAAATTATTTCGAGTACTAATAAATATTGTGATCATTTTTTAATTTTCTGATCTATCGATTATTGATTGTATTAAGCTTTCGCTTCGTTATTTTATTGGGCCACTCAGCGTTATTTATAACATATCGAGTGGTTTCAAAGATAAGATGTACTTATCCTAAGTTTAAGTGGAATACAGATAGTATAAATGTAAGAAATATGTGGCGCATCTAAGATTGTTTCGCTGAAGTTTAAAATGAAGGTGCTAGCATTAACCCTTGGGCTTGTCGTTCTGGGTAAGTTAATAGCATTTTTAAATATGGTACAGAATTTATACCTTGATTAAAACTGAACTATTTACAGTAATTTTTAAAGTTGTTTATATACGTATTATTCCATAATTTTAATGTTTTATTATCTCAACAAAGATCCAGCATACCCAAATCCTCAAAATGCGCCTTCCTTGGTTTGCAGAGAAATGGTAATCACCAGATCTGATAAATGAGGCGGGTAGTCAATTAATTCCGAACATCCTGCGTCAGTTATTGCAACACGGAATATTTTGCTTCAAGATTCCATATCATTTATCAAATAGTAATGCTCGCAGTTTTATAATCATATTGAGAAACACATGTATTGTCCGCTGATATGCTGGAACTTAAAGTTCCTTTAGTTCTCTCTGCTAGAAGTTCCGATCCTGAACGTTTTTTTATAGTTCCACCATCGCATCGCCGCGGTTTTCGCTTTTTTATTTAATAAACTTGATGAAATTAATAAAGCACCGCTCATAACTAATAGACCTTGTACTCCGACGTCAAAAATGGCAGGTCTATTCTTTCTATACTCTTTTCTTCTCTTAATTACACAACCACGATTATTCTGTCGCACTTCTTCAAGCAACCACGATAATTCGGAAGTGAGCTGAAAAGCAAATTCAAAAGTTCGTCGATGGCTCGTGGCATGGGAGTCTCTCCTGCTGGATACAGGATACTCGCGGTAAGCTCGCGTTGAGCTTGCTGCTTTAAAAAAGTTGCCGAGAGCCACGAATTTTCAAGAATCTGCTTGGCTCGCGCGCGTCACGTGCGCGTCTCGCTATATTTATACGCACCTTTAGATAGCCAATTTGCCTCCATTACTTATTCTCACTTTTGATAAGTTAGTATTGAGAAACTCACGATTGGTCAGCCGTAAAAAATCTTCCGAGGAAGTATCACAAGTATCCTCTGATTTGGCGTCAAAGATCTCCAAACGCTTCCCGCTGACAACTTTTTCTTCAACAATATTTTGAGTCTCTGGAGCGTAGTGATCTAGTACGTAAGGATTGTTTCGTGTCTTCCACGTCATCCATGCCAAACACGACTATCTTTCTCTGACAAAAATCCATCGTTGAACGGACCGAACCGGCTTTTTTTATTATCTAACGGAAAACATGTGGTAAAATATGGAGAGAAAGAGTTTTGTGCAAATGAAGCACACCCAATTTTTTTATTATAAACCCTCTCTGTAGGCTCGTGAGTACACGATGCTCTCACGGTTTATATAGTCATACGATACTGCAGATTCGTCTACAGGTGTCCACCTAATGGACATGAAAATATGTTGGGCAATATCCCCTTTTTAACTCTTTGCTCGACACGCTCTATTTTTGCCAAACTAGAATCACATTTTGCATTACAACCATACATTATGTAACAGATGCAAAATAGTTGCAGGTTGAATGTTTCGTATTACTTAACTAATATGTTCAGGTTCAGGCGCATTTTGCACCACAAGAATTTTACCTTGCGATGTATGTAGGCGAAGCCCCTTTGTCAATTTTATTTGAATTTGAGTTCAACTGTATTTTTCCAAACGTGTATAATGACATTCCCACGTCTTTTCTAGCTTATGCTAGACTTCGGGATTCTCCCGAAATCATACCAATTCCAGGAGGCCTGGAAGGAGCTGGTCGTACAACTCGTTACTGGGACTGTTGCGTCCCAGCATGCAGCTACCCCATCAATATGTCAGTTGTCACCCATGGTGTCGTGTACTGTGATGCTGATGGTGTAACCCGTATCGACGACTATACAAGTGAGTAATCGTTTAGTTGTTAAGTTTCTACGATTCATCCGGTAAAAATACCAACAGAGATTAAGTTTCGTTACAATATGGTGAGTCGGTTCAATTAAATATAATATATGTTACTTGAAGCTTTTTACGTTAGATAAATGAAACAGTTTAACCTGATTTAAAATACATTTCTAGTAGGTAGTAATAGTCTAATTCTTATATTTATATAACTATTTCCTATTTGCAGAACAATCTGAATGTGTAGAAGCAGGTGGTGGCGCCTTCACTTGCAACCAAAACCAGCCATGGATTGTTAACGAAACTTTGGCCTACGGATTTGTTGCAGCTTCCTTTGGAGGTGAGTGTTATATTATTCCTAGTACTCAACGCTTTATTTAGTTCCCTTAGTTGAAATTATATATATGTCCCGCTGCTTGTTTATTTAATGCTCAAACATTTTTAATTGCTCATTATTTCTATGTATGTAGGGTAAAGTCAGGAGAGTTGGACCACATTTTGGAACGAAATTTTTATTTTACAAAACATAGTTTTATAAACATGCAAGAGGGACTTAACAAAACATTTGTACTACAAATTGTATCCAATTTGTGATCTAGGGTATACAAATTTAAAGGCCAACCTATAAGAATGTACTGGTCCATTTATCCTCCCCAGTAGAGGAGAGACGCATCATTTTCGACAAGAGAAATGGACAGCCAAAAATGAGCTATTCTTGCACATCCATCATGCAATCACAGTGTGCATAATACATACTCAAGCCTATCGTTCTTCTTCTTGGTCTTTCGAATATCTTCACTGCGATCCATAATTTATTCTTATATTCACTAAGTCTTTCTTCTTCCTCTTCAGAATCGCTCATATGCAATTCTCCATAGAGGACCTTACCTTTTTGAGCTGCGGAATATTTTTCTTAACACAAGTCTTGTTCACGCCGTTCTCTTGCCCTTTATTTTCCTGACCAGTATAAGTTATAGAACCGCATATAACATGGCCAAAATATTGAAATGTAATCCATTACCTCCATATATATTGTAGGATTCACTTAGTGAAAGGAATTATGATGAAAAGCTTGAAGCTCTACGAACTGTTACTTTAGCAGGTTTTGAGAGATATTTTCACCTATGACTTATAGCTCACATTCATCCGAGGCAAGTCATAATAATAAGAGGAATATAGATATTTTTAAAACCACTTATTTTGACAGAGCTCTTCCTGCCATAAGCCTTTTTAGATACTGGCTGAAGGCTGAAGCAAATGGCAAATTGTGGGACCAAACAGTAAAATAGAATATAAATAAAATATAATTTTGTAAGTCAAATATATTATTTAATATGCAAGTTAAAAATATTAGATCTAAATACATTAGAGCGATGGAAAGAAAACTGACAAATATGAATTCTAATTGAATATTGAAAAAAGTAAAACTGAAGGGCATTTATATTCAATTATTCAAGTATGCAAAAACCCATGCAGGCGACATACACTTATATTTTGTTAAATGTGAGATACTGTACAGGATTGGCATCTTCCAACCTATTTTAAATTTTATTTAGTTCCATATTAATTATTCTCATGTGCTTTCTTTCGATGGTTGATGCAGAGATCATTTTAAAGAGCACGTTCTAAGAAGGACAACGTCTCAAAAAATTGCGTCATTGCGTCTAGGTTATGCGGAAAATGAGTTCCCTGAAATTGAGATCAGGAGACTAAAGCGGATTGATGCAAAGCTTAAAAAAGTATCTTGAAGTTGGCTGGAATGTTCCTAAAGGAGTCGTTTGGTATCAAAATCGGCTCTCTCCATCATTATCTAAAATTAAACTTATTGCAAAATAAAAACCTTTTTAGACATACCACTATATACTTAGAATAGTTGGTCCCAAAACCGACCATAATCCATTCAAACATATAATAGAGATATTTATCTTTCGTTTCAAAACCAGCTTAAAGTTTCTCGATAGATGGTGCAAGAACGCCCGCAATACGAGAGAGAGCAGAAAACGTGAAGCCCTAATACTACTTCAAGATTATGTTAAAATTTGTGCTAAACATGGATCTCCCATTAGTCTTCATTCATGACAAAGTTTTCGATTGGAAATAATTTTGTAAAAATATCATCAAACTGCCTGGAAACTGTCATTTCTAGTTCAATCCATCAAATTACTTATTTTTGGTAAAAGAAAAAGGCAAAATTGCAATAAGAAGTGAACAACAT